>JAVTVY010042480.1:0-193325 GCA_036873755.1 Hanleya hanleyi
AATCTAATTGGTTGTTCTATTTCATGAAAAATTAGAACACGGTTATATAAGGAAGTCAAAACTTGGTAATATTTTGAGACAACTACTGTCAACAAGGTGACAAGTAAAAAAAATAGTCCCTTGTCACCTGGGACAAGTAAAGTTTTACAAACATTTTAACCCCTGTAGAATGGTACTTACAAATGTAAGCTTATATTGACAGGATAGTGAAGACAAATTATATTGCACAATTCTTTATTTGTTTAATAGGACCAACTGCTTGCAAGAAAGATCAGAGACACGTCACAGTGCGGATCATTACATTACAGGGTTTCGGATGATACATTACAGGGTTTCGGTTGATGGTGGAAGTGTGTGCATTATTTCATAACTTGGACTATGTGAAATAATTGGTCTCTGACATGCCTGCATCACAAGATAATGGCTACCGGTATCATTGGATGTGACAGAAAAGATGAAATGGTAATGTGATACAACAAATATTCAGGCTAAAGCTGTGGTACCATATTACATATACAATGTAGAAGAGGAACAAAATGGAACTGTGTTGAATCTTCACCATTCCTGAACACCCTTACAAAAAAATCAACCACAATGGCCGGCATACTACTGGTGATAGAAAAGTGACACCATCATATGCAAACAAAGTCTCATTACTGTGATAGAATGATGAACAATGTGGATATACCTGTAGCCCTCTCATCTGTTGAAGCAGATGGCCCAACATAACACTCTGCAGCTACATGTAGATGAGAAGACAAGGGTGTTGTTTACTATGAATTAACTGTGATGTTGAATACAAGAAAACAATGCAACACTCGATATATCACAAATCATCGATACATGACGAATAATTGACTTCAGATACAAAAGTCAATGTCTGACCACCATTACATGTACTCTGTACAGGAAGGTGGATATAAATTTTTATTTATCATATTATGACTCTGTATGTCCCAGATCATTAATACATTGTGTAATATAATTTGACTCGGGTACATAAGTCACTGTGTGAATTCTGACCACTTATACTCTTTGTAGGAAGGTCTTACACACTTCAACTGTGTATTTAGGTCCCATAACTAAACTTTGATAAAATGCAATTAGCTAGCTCACTCAAACTAAACTGTGATAATGTGCAATTAACTGGCTCTCTCAAATACCCCTGATCAGTAATAGGTTGGACACACATAAACTATGTAAGTATGTCCCATTACTAAACTGTGATAAAATGCAATTAAATAATTCTCTCAATCATCCCAGATCAGTGATGTTAAATACATGTACTCGGAATACATAGGTCGCTGTGTGAAGTCCGATCACCTATACTCTGTGTAGGAAGGTTGGACATACATAAACTATGTATATAGGCCCCAACTAATATGTGATAAAATGCAATTAGCTAGCTCACTCAAATCATTGATATTACATGTACTCAGAATACATAGGTCGCTGTGTGAAGTCCGATCACTTATACTATGTGTAGGAAGGTTGGACACACATAAACTATGTATGTAGGTCCCATAACTAATCTGTGATAAAATGCAATTAACTAGCTCACTCAAATCATTGATATTACATGTACTCAGAATACATAGGTCACTGGTCGCTGTGTGAAGTCCGATCACCTATACTATATGTAGGAAGGTTGGACACACATAAACTATGTATGTAGGTCCCATAACTAATCTGTGATAAAATGCAATTAACTAGCTCACTCAAATCAGTGATATTACATGTACTCAGAATACATAGGTCGCTGTGTGAAGTCCGATCACCTATACTATGTGTAGGAAGGTTGGACACACATAAACTATGTATGTAGGTCCCATAACTAATCTGTGATAAAATGCAATTAACTAGCTCACTGAAATCAGTGATATTACATGTACTCAGAATACATAGGTCGCTGTGTGAAGTCCGATCACCTATACTATGTGTAGGAAGGTTGGACTCACATAAACTATGTATGTAGGTCCCATAACTAATCTGATAAAATGCAGTTAACTATCTCACTCAAATATCCCAGATCAGTGATATTACAATACATGTACTCGGAATACATAGGTCGCTGTGTGAAGTCCGATCATCTGTACTCTGTGTAGGAAGGTTGGACACACATAAACTATGTATATAGGTCCCAACTAATATGTGATAAAATGCAATTAACTAGCTCACTCAAATCATTGATATTACATGTACTCAGAATACATAGGTCGCTGTGTGAAGTCCGATCACCTATACTATGTGTAGGAAGGTTGGACACACATAAACTATGTATGTAGGTCCCATAACTAATCTGTGATAAAATGCAATTAACTAGCTCACTCAAATCAGTGATATAACATGTACTCAGAATACATAGGTCGCTGTGTGAAGTCCGATCACCTATACTATGTGTAGGAAGGTTGGACACACATAATTATGTATGTAGGTCCCATAACTAATCTGTGATAAAATGCAATTAACTAGCTCACTCAAATCAGTGATATAACATGTACTCAGAATACATAGGTCGCTGTGTGAAGTCTGATCACCTATACTATGTGTAGGAAGGTTGGACACACATAAACTATGTATGTAGGTCCCAAAACTAAACTGTGATAAAATGCAATTAACTTGCTCACTCAAATATTTCAGATCAGTGATATTAACAGACAATTATGCCATATGTATACAGTAATATTTCATCATACAGCAGTAAGCTAAAAAAGTTAATAATAATCATGATAATCATTTTGCATCTTGAAGTTTTCATTCCTTAGATGAGGAGTGTTATGAGTCTAACATCAGTTGAAAAGGAGGCATCAAACTTATTGTAGGTGGTACCATCTTGGATGTTACTAAACCTTCCCCAGACTCCCTTCCCCATTATTGTAACCCCTGTTACTTGTGGTTTCTGTGATTCATGAATTGGTAGAATTCAATGTTTACATATTAGCTTTTCATATCTTTAGTTGTTCATTTGATTGCAAACAGTCTAGTGTTTATTTAGAGCATTCATAAAGTTAGACCGCGGTTCACAGTTCCTTATTCGTCATCCAGCGACTCATAGCCGCACCCCAAGCAGTGCCCCCTGGAGTCAGATTTGGGATACAAATATGCAAAGATATCGATACCACATGAACTCTTGTATATAGATGAAGCTAGGTATTCGTATTGTTAGAAATCAGATCTGTTATTAGATTATATCCGAATATGATTTAAATATATTAATTTTATTTCAATTAGTGTGTATTTGTTGATGTATGTTCTGAAATATCCTTCACTTTCTTACAGGTTGATATACTTTTCACTGATGACTGCAAGAAATAACACTGGGATGTAACTTGGTTGCTCATATGGTTCCGATGTATTTGCAAGAATTTAGAATTTAACTAAATCTGCAAATACATGTACAATTTGCACCACAACAATCCGGTGCAGATTTCATTTAAATCTGGATCTGGATGAACGTTAAACCTTGATGTGGTTGTACGTTTAACCTTGATGTGGTTGTACGTTGAACTTATTTCTGAGAAAACATTGAACCTGAATCTGGTTATAGGTTGAACCAGTAATTGGTTATAGGTAACACCAAATTTTGGTTAAGGGTTTTCCATGGTTAAACGTTGAACCAGAAACGGGTTCAACGTTTACCTTTCAGTTCAACGTTACACCTTTTCGTGGTTGAACGTTTAACCTCATTTCAGTTCAACGTTAAACCTTGATGTGGTTGTACGTTTAACCTTGATGTGGTTGTACGTTGAACCTATTTCTGAGAAAACATTGAACCTGAATCTGGTTATACGTTGAACCAGTAATTGGTTATAGGTAACACCAAATTTTGGTTCAGGGTTTTCCATGGTTAAACGTTGAACCAGAAACTGGTTCAGCCTTTACCTTTCAGTTCAATGTTACACCTTTTCGTGGTTGTACGTTTAACCTCATTTCAGTTCAACGTTGAAATTTGCTTGGTGCTACGTTGAACCAGTTTATGGTTGCAACCGAGTTACATCCACTTTATGGTTGAACGTTTACTCAGCGTTTTTACAGTGCAGATTCCATCTAATTAAAGGAGTCATTAGGTGGTTGTCATGGTGCTGGAGTTGCCAAATCATATTATTTATTCGATAAAATGCTTTTGTGCCTCTGTCTCAATTCCCCACGCCGTGTGCAGTTAAAGATCTCGAGCGACTGACGTCTTATTTAGTTATTTCCATTTCAGGCTCAATCAATCATTCGGGCTAAGGAGTCAGATTCAGCAACAACAACAAAAAAATAGACTCCTTAGCCGATGTTTTCGGGCTAATTCCATTGGTATATCGCGTGATAATTTAGACCGATCAGAACCTTTTAGACATGCGTTGACGGGCGTGATTAGTACGTCAAACCGTGATATTGATTGGCGGTATACAAACTTTACATGCACGGTTACACCCATGGTCCAATGTCAAAGAACCCGCTTTTACGACACATATGCGAAGTGTTCGACAGGCATTCGTGGGAATTACTATGAATTTTTTTAGCTCATCTTGACCGAAGGCCCGATGGGCTAATGTCATGGTCTGATTGTCCGTCGTCCGTCGTCCGTCGTACGTCGTGCGTAAACATCTTCTTCTCTGAAACCGCTTGGCCGATTAAGCTGAAACTTGGCATGCATGTTCCCCCCAATGAGTACACCAGAATTGGTTCATGCGATGTTGATACGATTTTAAATATGGCTGCCATGGTGGTCATCTTGAATTTGCCAGTGAAATCTTGTCATCATTATTTTTCAGGAACTACTGCATAGATCTTTCTCAAATTTGGTACACAGGTTCCCCTTGGGGTCTAGTTATGCAAGGTTCCTTTTCTGCTCTGATTTCAAAGTCTAATATGGCCACCAGGTGGGCATCTTAAATTTCCCCATGAGATTTTGTTATCTTGAATTCTCAGGAATTACTGCATGTTCTTTGTCAAATTGGGTACACAGGTTCCCCTTGTGGTCCAGTTGTGCAAGATACATTTTTTGGTCCATTTCGAAAATCCAATATGGCCGCATCTTGAATTTCCCATGAAACTTTGTTGTCATGAAATCTCAGGAAATTACTGCATGGGTCATTTTGTGTTCAGGGGGAACAACACAAGTTAGAAACTCATCTATTGCAGTTCTTTAGTAAAAATTTCTTACAGCTGTTTTCTCCAGTTACAGCCAGATGAGCTACAGTGCCGTGGCACTATCTTTGTCAATTCCATTTATATATCGCGTGATAATTAAGACCGATCAGAGCCTTTGAGACATACGTTGACGTGCGTGATTGATACGTCAAACCTTGATATTGACAGGCGGTATACAAAATGTACATGTACGGTTACACCCATGGTCCATTGTCAAAGGACCTGCACTTTAACGACACTTATGCCCCACCAAAACCCACAAACCACGCCGAAACTGGCATCTCTATACTACTGATGACATCACAGCCGGTAAATCCATGATGGACACACAAATTTCCAGACTTACTCACAATAAAACCTCAGCCCCCCACCCCCCCAACTTTAAGCCTTTAATCAGCCACCGCCATAATCCTTCAAATCCAACCGTATCTTCGGTTTATATATTACAATCCATGTGCGCATGGACGTGATGACGTCACTTCCCGTACACCAAGACACTCCATGACATTTTGAGACCATTCGCGACTGCTCGGCTTATTCCGTGTTCTAATGTCCTACATTGTCCGAGATTGTGTCGAGTGATTTTGAGACCTGTCCTGAAGTCACGTGTCTTTAACTATCCCACAATGCGCTTCGACCTCAACTCAACCAACCTGTAACCATCTCGGTCATCTATACGCGGTAAGACTGACCCTGGGATCGTGTGTATCCATTTACAGCCTACTTTCGGCAAGTGCGAGAGGGAATTTCCAGAAATCAATACCACGTGACTTCGTCAGCCAATCAGCTAAAGTCTACCGACGTAACCCCAACGTAACTCGCCATTTTCGAATCATGTGATGCCCTACTTGTTGAAAATTACAGATCTACCACACCTCTTGGGTGATACGAAAGTTATTCATACCTATATATTTTGTAAGCCTAGCCTTTATCTGTTTCCGAAGTGGTTTGAAAACCTGTAATTTATCAGATTCCTCGAATCTGTTCTCTGCCGGATGAAGGCCGAACAGAATCCCGTAATATACCGGATATCGCTCCGCAATAATGGAGACTCACGATTCGCAAGCCATCTTATGGATGGCGAAGTGTACGCAAATGCAACTCAACCTCTCCTCCACCTCAGGCCTCACATTTACGCCTCCAAGTCTATGGGGTTTTATATACAACTATCCGAGTGCGCATGGGCGCGCCGACGTCAATTTCAGTACAACCGGACA
Organism: Hanleya hanleyi; assembly: GCA_036873755.1. NCBI lineage: Eukaryota > Metazoa > Mollusca > Polyplacophora > Lepidopleurida > Hanleyidae > Hanleya > Hanleya hanleyi. Next base: position 6,357 of record JAVTVY010042480.1, read on the forward strand.
TCCTCAGAATTTGTTCAGATCTGTTCCAATATCACGTGTCCACAACTGTCCCACAATACACTTTCACCTCCATCCCCACTTAGGGCTCCCCTATACTGACCAAAATACACTCTATTTACCATATTTACTACTAGAAGCCATCTTGAAAGTGTCCTTATATGGCATTTCGAACATGACAAATATCCTGTTTTTGTACAAAATGAATTTCCTGAACCCTAAACTCCCTATTTCTACATCATTCCAATCCTTATGCGTAGATTATGAGCAAAGATCAACTTCCTCATTACGACATAGTTATACTCCAGCCATCAGGATTCCCGCCCGGCAAGCATACCGCCGGAAGTGACATCATATATAGTAAAATCGATGTTTGCCAAACATTTCGATTACTTTTCAATTCTGTATAATACTTATGTTGACCTAGCGTTAAAAATAATGATCTGGAGATTATTTTTCTCTGTTTATATGGGCAGAGGATATGCGAAGTAGTTGCTCATGTGCAAAGCTGAACCGGGCAGCGGTTTAATACAGTTTTCCTTGTTACGGGAGATACGGTTAGAAGATAAGGTTCAAGTTTGTATAGAAATTACATCTTAGTTCAACTTTAAGAGCGTCGAAAATTCTCGTTTAGCAAATTAAAAATGACCCCCATCCGATCTGTAAAATGCGAAACGATGCTATAAATTGACCATTTTCCATCGGTCAATCGTGTAATACAGTTTTTCTCGTTACGGGGGATACGACTGGACGATATACTTCTAGTCGGAACAGAAATTTCTTCTTAGTTCCATTTTAAGAGGGTCGCAAATGTTCGTTTCGCAAATGACAACTTCTCGTTACGTTTTGCAAATTACAACTTCTCGTTTCTTTTCGCAGATTCGTTCGCAGAATACAGTAAGTCTTCCCCAAGCCCATTTTTTCAGCACATTTTTCTGATAAAGATACAATTACAAATTTTTTCTGGAGAATTAGTCACGGAATCTTACTGATTTCCCTCTGCTATTTGTACATTGGTCCAACACGACTTCCACAACGAGGTGTCCATTGTTAAACTTTAGTGCCACTCACGCTCCATTAATGCAGCAACTCTGCATGCTATGTCGACCATCCGCTTCGAATGGCTGGATGTGGCTATAGGAGCTGTAATGGCTTATGGCTAATAAATTGATTGATTATCAATATGACGGAAATATATACGTCTTAGTTGGTATTAGCAATGTTAATCGATGGTTCGTTAATTCCTCATTGTTTTCAACAATAACTGGAATAGAGAAATTTTCCTTTAACCCTTTCACAGTGAGATTGAGAAAATATCCCTAATGCTAATCTACTCAACAGCCTAACCTGATTTTCATGAAAGGTATGAACTTGCCTCATGTCCGACAATGAGTCGACCTTTGTGTCAATTGTTCGCTTTCTTTGTAACCTTGTTGCTGCCATTCATATTGAACTGAGATCCGGATTTACCAAAGATTTGTCAACAAACGCCTACGATACGCTCCAACACATGGTAACAACGTCTAAGGTCCAACTAAATATACATGATCGGGAATAAATTTGCATGTACCTTTCGCAGTTTAGACTGTATAACAGTGGACCCTGCAGAGAGACTGGAGGTTGAGAGACAAGAAAGACAAGAACATAGCATGACTTAGGACTAACCAGGTATATCGGATACGGGCGTTTGCAGATAAATTAAACTTGAAAAGGTAACAACGTGCAGAGACATTCACAGTATTCTCTTGTTGTAATTCTATGGATTTAGAAACTTTTATGTTACGGGGATAACAGAGATTCAAAATGGGATCTCGGCGCAACCCAGAGGCGTCTCCACCGAAGACATGTCACAAAGCCATGGAGATGCGAACCGCCCGAAGCATCCGCGAGAAACAGGAAAAAGACCTAAAATGCCTGGAATTTCATCTTCGAGATTTGGACCTCAGACACAAGTTGTGGTTAAACGATCTAAACCGAGACAAACTGTTGTTTTCACGCCAGCAGAGGAAGAAATTCGAATCTAGGAAATTGGACTATGGTCATTTCAAGAACTCAAGATGTTCATCTACTTCCTATGATGACCAATGTTTCTTTTCTGTTGAAGATGGCGTTCCTAGAATAGCGGTCACTTCACCATCTTGTGACATTCTCCAAAGAACACCTAGAACCACAGCGAGTCATAGTGAATCTCAAACGAATCCCCCTCGGACTTGGCGCCAGAAAACACCGGGACCCATGAGCAACTCTAGACAAATGGATTCGGAGATAAAATTTATAGGCATTGGAACAAAAACTTTCTGTTCATCTCAGAAATCACCGCGCCTATCCTTGGGATTTCAGCCCCCACGTCCTTCCATGGAATCGCATTCTCCTCGTTCTACTGGATTGCATTCGCCTCGTATTTCCCTTGGGTTGCAATCCCCACGTACATCTATTTCCTTGGCTCAAAGATCTGCCAGATTCAGTGATCAAGATAAGATATCACCGAGGTCTGATGCGGTAACACATAGAGAAAAAAACTTACCAAATTCGAGGAGAAATACTCTAATTTCGCAATCGACAGACCAGACGAGTGAGACTAAACATCGTAGACAATCAACGTTCGTCAAGATATCCACGGAGCTCAATAGAACCAGTGATAGACTCGACTCGCAAAATTTTTCCCTCACTCTGCCAATTGAATATCTGGGTATTAAAGATGAGAAGCGTTCGCCCGCCCATCAGCAGGATATTAATCGTTCAAGAAACCATGACTCCATCGCGCTAAACGCTCAACAGAGATCAAAAATATTACAGTTCATGAAGAAAACAATGGGACTTGATATAAAGAGATTTGACGTGCAACAAAATGTTATAGAAACGTGTGAAGAAGAGGACCCGGATGTTACATCTATTAACAGATGTCGCTACCTTCGCCTTGGAGACCGAAAGGACAATATCCCGAAGGAGAACGACGTACTTGACGTCTTCAAGCAGAACTCTACCAAAACTTTGCGCTTCAAGCCTCCACCATCACTCCGACATAGTCTTGTGTAGACTTGAGTGGAACTTGGCGAGAGAGTATCTTGTGTTAAAGAGAGGAAACATACGATCGCACACCATGGAGAGAAATTTGGTGGGATTACTTCAAATCTAGTAAACTGATTAGCATAACAACATTCATGGAGACATCTGTCTATAAGCAATGTTTACCCGTTTGTGATCTTTGGGAGTTGCAGTTGTCGGCCTCCCTCGCTGAGGGATGTTTATTTTATCTATAGAGATATGGAATGAAAACGATGCCGATGTCGTTGTGTATGAAATATATTTACGTCATTTTTAATATCACTCTTAGTAAATTAGTAAATCGTATTACTACTCCAATGCAATTGGTCCGAGTCTCAATTTGAGATATTACGAAGACCGCTTTGAGGTTACTTGCAGCCAATCTGCACTGTAGCAACTACTAATGACACAATTCTCGCAATTTCAAACGTTATTGTCGCAATTTTGACATTAGCGGGCGACTCTACATGCAGATTCGACTACTAATGACAGTAGTAGTGTAAGTGCATATAGGCGTACCTTTTCCAGGGAGGTAACTCTTGGTTCCTTTTTTTTCGCCAGGGGGCGCCACCAGGCCCGTATGACGTCACTTCCGGTCTGGGTGAATGGGGCGTGACCTGGGAACATGATAGGATATGTACTGATGTCTCTTGGGTTTTTCCACAATGTCGTTCACCTTCGTGTGTCTTCGCTCACCTCCGTGTCTTTTCGGTCACCTCCGTGTCTCTTCGGTGAGGTCCGTGTCTTTTCGATTACCCCTACAATAGGGGTTTGTATTATACAATATACAGGCCTGTATGGGGTATGGGGATGGTCATTTCTGAACATGATAGGCCATGTACTGTCTGTAGGGTTTTTCCCGCCAGAATTTCGCTGTCGTCTGCTTGGGGTTGTCACGTGCCGAACACCTGGCTCCCCGAATTGCAACATTGTTGCACGTTTGCTACAATGTTGCGGGTGAACACCTGGTCTGGCGTCTGCGTGAGTGAGTTCAAGTGCCGAACAGCTGACCCCCCGAATTGCTACAATGTTGCTACAACACCTGGTCTGGCGTCTGCGTGAGTGAGCTCACGTGCCGAACACCTGGCTCCCCGAGATGAAGGCATGTCCAGACTTGTTCTGGGTTGTACAGTTCTGCCATGCAGAGAACGGGTACTAGGAATGCATATTAAATCTATAGACAAAGTGTATGGAAACAGACGTTTTGGGATCTAGGTGGGCCACTAGTGGGTCGATGGAGTCGTATGAGGTATCAATGTGAAGCATTCGTGAAGGCGCATCCGACGGGCTGGGTGTGGGGTTGAAATATCGTCATTCTGCGCATGCGCGGTAGACAAAGGGTATGGAAATAGCCGTTTTGGGTTCTAGGTGGGCCACTAATGGACCGATGGGGTCGAGTATCAATGTGAAGCCTATGTGAGGGGGCATCCCACTGGGTGGATGTGGGGTCGGAATATCTACATTCTGCGCATGCGCAATAGACAAAGGGTATGAAAATAGACGTTTTGGGATCTAGGTGAGCCACTTATGAGCCGATGGAGTTGAGTGAGGTATCAATGTGAAGCATATGTGAGGGGGAATCCGATTGGACTAGTGTCTCGGCCGTTGTCAACATTCTGCGCATGCGCAGACAGGGAATTCTGGGAAAAGGGTGTGGAAATAGACGTTTTAGGGTTTAGGTGAGCCCCTAATGATCCTATGGTGTCGTATGAGGTCTTATTTTGAAGCTGTCGTGAGGGAGCATCCGCCTGGGCTAGTGTGTCGTTCGTTGTCAATAGTCTGCGCATGCGCAGTCTGGCTGTAGTATAGAAATAGACGTGTTGGGGTTTAGGTGGGCCACTATTGGGCCGATTGGATCGAGTGAGGTATCAATGTAAAGTATACGTGAGGGAGTATATAAACGGGCTGGGTGTGACGTGGAACTGACGTCATTCTGCGCATGCGCTGTAGAGAAAGTGTATGGAAATAGACGTTCTGGGGCCTAGGCGAGCCACTAATGGGCCGATGGAGTCGAGTGAGGTATCCATGTGAAGCATATGTGAGGGAGCAACCGCCTGGAGTAGTGTCTCGGCCGTTGTCCACATTCTGCGCATGCGCAGACAGGGAATTGTGGGAAACGGGTGTGGAAATAGACGTTTTTGCGGTCTAGGTGGGCCACTAATGGTCCGATGGAGTCGAGTGAGGCATCAAAGTGAAGCATTCGTGAAGGGGCATCCAGTCATGGATGGGTGCATGTAAAATTAGGGGTATGACGTCACTTCCGGTTTGGGTGAATGGGGCGTGACATGATAGGACATGTACTGACCTGTCTGTGGGGGTTTTCCCGCCCGAATTTCGCTGACGTCTGCGCCTGCATCCGGGTATGCATGAGGGTCTGTGTGAATGGGGTGTGACCTGGGAGCATGATAGGAATGCATGTACTGACCTGTCTGTGGGAGTTTTCCCGGGCCGCCCCGGCCGCAGCGCGCGCGCGCGCGGGCTACTCCGGAAGTGCGCGGCATCACCGGAAGTGCGCGGGTGAATGTCGGGTCACAAGGTCAAAGGTCACATCCAGGTCAAAAGGTCTCCCTTTCGGCAATGTTCGGCAACAATGTTGCGGCATCGATATACAGAGCTTGAACACAAAAAGGGGATTGTAAATTAACCTGGGAAGGATGGGCAGATTTATTTGCACCAATCAGCGGTCGTGAAAAAGAGCCAATGAGCGATCGATAAAAGAACCAATGGATGGGTACCAGAATTTCGCTCACGTCTGCGCCTACATCCGGGTACTAGAATGCTTTCGCCTACGTCCGCGCCTACATCCGGGCACTTCTATGTAGGTGTATAAAAGTGGGAATTTTTAGGGCACCGGAGCTATACCATGACACGTGGAGAAGATTTTCCAGGGGATCCAGGAGCGCCTCCGGCGCTGTAATCTTTGTTGTTGTTGCTCACTTTTTGCACTAACCAATCAGAATAGTACGTATCACGGACTACACCCGTAGAGCTACGTCTAGGCGCGCATGTGTGACATGGTCTATAAATCACGTCCCTCTGGATCCCACACTTTCATTTCTACGGTTACAGAGCCATGACGGACATCCAGCCCTATACCACTCGCATTGTACAGCATGCCACCGTGGTTAATTCACTCACGGGTTACAGAGCAGTGGTTCGGTCCATGTTTGCAGATGGCGACGACAACGTGGGGCGACGCCAGATCCTGAACGAGTTCACAGAAGCGGTCCTCGACAAAGTGCACACGATGGAGAGGTGTGCCATCACTCAGCACTACTAGACTATGACAGCCATCCTTGATGCTCGGGCTATGGACCACGAGCGCTCACGTGTTGGCCTCACAATAGTCTTTGCCCTATTGACCCTGGCGCTGTGGCATTGACAGTGGGACCTCACCATAAATGAGTGTGTGTCATTCACCGTTCGTCATTGGGTCAACCATGTCACCTGTCCTACGAGCCATCCTTCCCCTTACACCCCGGGTGGGGTTACACGTCTATGAAGATAAAGTCACCCTCGTGGAAGACCGTGGAGATGTTTGCTGGTCGCGCGCTGAGACCGTGTCGAATACGGTTACGCTACACCGTGACGGCTGGACCAAATTTAAACGGGTGTTGAGTGGTGAGCTCGACGGAAACCTCATCCACATAGACAATGCCATCTACGTACACCGTGGACCCTTCTTCCCACGCCTGGGCCATTACCAAGACCCTACGCGAGGCTTCACCCTAGACCCCGATCTGTGGACAGCCTTCGAGAAAGTGGTGCCTATTGTGGACCAGCTGTTTACACCGGACGAGCGGTCAGCTGTTCAGTTGAGTGGGCTCGTGCCCTGAGTGAAGCGGCGGCAGAACCCAATGAACAAATTACCAAACCTAGCAATGAAGCGGAGGCAGACGATGATGCCATTGATTATCCGGCTAGACTCAGTCAGCCCAGTGATATGACCACCCGATCCTTTGATCTCACGGGGTTCTCCCTATAAATACGAGAGACAGTCAAATCTTGTACCATTCACGTACTGACCATGACGGAGCATATAATACGGGCGTATCTCAGCTTCACCCCCGAGGTCTCCCTGCGCGTTTATGCGGATGAGGTCGACATCATGGAGGAGGTGGGAGACATCTGTGATGCGGACCTTACACAACCGTGCCCGGCTCACATTAGTCTGTCCCGAGAGGGCTGAACCAAATTCAAACGGGTGTTGTCTGGTGAACTGGACGGCGACCTCATCCACTTGTGTCACGATGTGTACATCCGACGCGGCCCCTTCTTTGCTCAATTGCCTCGGCTAGATGAGGGTACAGTCCATTTTACCCTTCACCCTGATCTATGGTCTGCAATGGAAGATGCCGTGGTAGATGTGGATCAAGTGCTTATCAAGCGGTCATCAGACGAGTTGGACTGGTCATTTACCATGGACACTGTGGAAGCCAACGAAGAAAATCAGAAAGAAACTCCGGCCCAAGATATACCCGTTATAAATAAACGATAGAGCCAGGGTCCATCATCATTTGTCACCATGAAGAGCTGGGAGAAGGTGTTGGATAACTTATACTACAGTCCCGACAGTCCGGCGGCCTATAGTGCATTGACGGCTCTCTATCGAGCGGCCAAACCCCAGGGGATACAACGTGCTCAAGTCCGAGATTGGTTAAGAAAACAAGACACCTATACCTTACATCGAGCTGCCCGTCGCCATTTTCTACGGAACCGGGTCATCGTGGGAGGACTAGATGCTCAATGGCAAGCGGATTTGGTCGATATGAGCGCCTTTGCCAAACACAACGATGGGAATCGATATATCTTGACGTGCATCGATATCCTGTCGAAGTATGCGTGGGTGGTACCCATCCGGATGGTACCCATCCGGACGAAAACGGGGGCGAATCTCATAGCGGCGTTCAAGGACATCTTCAAGACCGGACGCAAACCCATGTATTTGCAAACCGACGAAGGCACGGAATTCCTCAACAGACCGTTCCAACAGTTTCTGAAAGCCCAGAAGGTGTTTTTCTTCCATACGTACAACGAGACCAAGGCTTCCGTGGTGGAAAGGTTCAACAGGACATTCAAAGGCCACATGTATAAATATTTCACCTATAAGAATACAAGGCGGTACATCGATGTTCTCCCGAGTGGTTACAATCGAGCCTATCACCGGAGTATAGAGGGAGCCCCCATTACCGTGACCCAACGCAATGAAGCCCAAGTCCGGCGTGTCTTGTACCCTAGGCAGTCGCAGCGAACGACGAAGGAGGTGTACAAGGTCGGGGACCCTGTACGGATCAGTAAAGTCAAAGGTCAATTTGAGAAAAGTTACTTGCCCAACTAGAGCGATGAGCACTTCCTGATTAAACGGCGCCTACCCCGACAGTAGCGAGTCTATGAACTGGAAGATCTTCAAGGGGAACCGTTGCTAGGGACGTTTTACGAAACGGAATTACAGCCTGTCGTAAAAACACAGCAAGACTACTACACGGTGGAGCAGATTTTGAAAACGGAACGTCGGCGTGGCAAACTGTTTCATTTCGTGAAATGGCAAGGCTGGCCCAGTTCCTTCAATTCCTGGGTGGCGGCCAACCAGGTGAAACGACTATAAAGTCAGACACCACTACCGTCATCCTTCATTCCACGTTCGATCACGGTGCTATGGACAAGCAGCAGCTGCCTCTGAACACAGCGTCTCCCAAAACGCGCAAAGCGCAAGTGGGCTTTGTGGTGATATTGCTAACCCTGCTGAGTGTGTGGAGGTGTGTTTTACGACGTAGCCTATGTCAGCACGCTACTTAACCAACTTAGAACTCCAGCTGTGAGTGGCAGTGAAACCAGTCTACAGATAGCACCAGTCACCTCCGTGATCGAAACGAGCCCAGTCATCACCACCACCACACCACGTGTACAAGCCACATCGAGCTCCACACCGAGTATACAGTCAACACCTACACCAAGTACATCCACTACGTCTGAAAACCCACCGGATTTCATCCCTCACAGTGAACAGACAACGACGACCGACGTTGTACCCACCACCACTCCAGTTCACTCGTACCAAATTTACAAGAGCGGGTTACCACGACAGCGGATACACCTCGAACCATGGACCATCGGTGGCAGCATCCCTTCACTTGCGTCATCGCAGGACCGACGGGTTCCCGCAAAACGCACTTCGTCAGGAAGCTCCTTCAACACGCCGACAGCATGATCACCCCACCCATTGCCCGAATCGTGTGGTGTTACGGAGAATGGCAGGCAGCGTGTGCAGCAATGCCCCACATCACGTTCGTGGAAGGCCTACCTAACCTGGCCGATTTGGAACCGGACACCTTGGTGGTTCTGGATGATCTCATGGCGGATACGGATGCGCGGGTCACCCAACTCTTTACCAAAGGCAGCCACCATCGACGGCTCAGCATCATCTACATTGTGCAGAATCTGTTCAGTAAAAACAAAGAACATCGGAACATCAGCTTAAATGCCCACTACCTGGTGGTGTTCAAAACCCCGAGAGATACCACTCAACTGCTGCACTTGGCGAGACAGATGTATCCCAGCCGCACACCATTTGCGTTGGTAGCCTTTAAAGATGCGACAACCCCTCAGCACGGGTATATGCTCTTCGACCTCAAGCAAGCCACCCCCGACCACCTTCGACTACGGACCGGCATCTTTCCCGGAGAGGCCCACCACGTGTACATGCAAAAATAATGTAAACACACCCACAGTGGTCCCCCCAGCTGGAGTGTGTGAGTTTGATGATGGGGATAATAAAAAGAATTAATACCACAGCATGGTTGACTTTGTCTCTGTTCTCTGGGGTAGATAAAAAGGGCAGAGTTGTGGGTTCTGGCATTAGTTGTACATGATGTCTGCGCGAGTACGGAAGCACGCCCCGACGCTCCGTGTATTGAAGACGGCCCCACCCGAGTTGGTCCGAACCATTGTACGCGGTGCGAACCCTGACCTTGTACGCTGTCTGTGCGAGATCGGGTACAACCTGTTAAAAGGCAACGTACCACTGACTCCGGCTCAGAAGACGAAGTTGACCAAGCATGAGACAGGTCTCCGAACCTTAGTCCAGAAGCGAGTCTCTCAAACACAAAAGAAAAAGGTGTTACAGAAAGGCGGCTTTCTCGGGGCCATCTTAGCACCGTTGGCCGCTTCCGTATTGGGTCCAGTATTGGGTGGACTCTTCGGCCGACAATGAAGCACACGAAAAAATTGTTCCTCGTCGAACCACGGTTCCTTCAAAACCTGCAATCGCCCTACCCTGTCCCACCTACGGTGAAGACCATAAACACCCTCGATGAAGAGATGCAACAAATCTTACAAAGACCGGGGTTAAGCGACAGTGAGAAAGTACAACGGTACAATGAGACGCTTCAACGGTACATGACGTTCATGGATCAATACAAAACCTTCTCTACCCCACCACCACCACCACCACCACCACGCGACACACCGCCGACCTCAGCACCGCTCCAACAGCCGCCATTACCAGGGGTACCACCCACAGCCCCACAGTGGGTGGAAGACGAAGTCCTGAAGAGTGTACCTGCATCGTTCAAGAAACAAGCTGGCATGGTATTACAACGGATGAAACAGAATCCTACCACATGCATGTACCGCAGGAATTGGTGGGGAACCCCGAGCGCTGGGCCTGGATGCAGCGAACCCAGCAATCGCCGAGTGGCCCACTACCTTCTTGGGACTCCGAGTGGGAACCGGAGTCACCCCCCAAAACACCACCACAACGGGCACCTTCTTTTCACACCTTTAACAAACCACCCTTGATCAAGACACCCCACATCTCCAGAGCCGTGACACGTAGCAAGTCACCGCGACGAACACGTCGCCGGACACAACCGCCTAAGGCCTGGACAGCTCAGTCGCCATGTTTTACCTCACCCTACCCAGTAACAGTTCGCTGGATGTGTTTCCTGACAACACCTTGGCCAAGTACTTGACCCAGTTACCGCAACCGTTGCATTTACCTGGGCGCTGGGAATGTGGCCTCGTGGATATCCAATACCCTTACTCGTGGTACAAGGTGCGAGCCAATGAAGTGTGGTACGAGGTGACCTACGAAGGAAAAGACACCCGACTCACCCTCCCCGAAGCCCAATACGATACTCCCAAGGAGTTCATGGGTGGGCTGACAAGATTGTTGCATTATAAGGCTCTACGGGAGGTCACGAATGTTTCAAAACCCATCAAAACCTATCCCTTCAAGAATCACGTGGACTTCGATTACAACGCACACAACGACAAGGCACAGCTCATCGTCACCGCCAACGTGAGTGTCGTACTGAGTCCTATCCTACAGCAAATGCTGGGTTTCGATCTACAGACGTTCGCTGGTCCCACCGCCCACCAAGGCGAGATCCCGATGGATATGAAGTCGGGTATGTACGGACTCTACGTCTACTCGGACGTGGTGGACAACCACATCGTGGGCGATATCAACACACCTCTGTTACGGGTGGTCCCCATTAAAAAGACGTATGGAGATCAAGTCACCCACAGTTTCACCCACATGCTCTACCTACCCGTACGACAAACCGACATCAACACTATCACGGTGGATATAAGAGATGACACGGGACGACTGGTGGCATTCGAACGCGGGAAAGTGGTGCCGACACTTCATTTTCGACAAGCACGTGCTCCCCACTTTGTATAATGAAGATGCCTTACGAGTGCGATGCACGCAGCTATATGGACTATTATGCCCAACAGGCCGGCGGTGGCCTTCCGGTCTTTAGTGGTGCACGCATGCAACGAGGACATGGACTGCGGAACATACTCGGAAGCATCGTCAAAACGTTCCTGCCCTTGGTGACGCGTGGGGTGAAAGCAATCGGCAAACAAGCGATACGCAGTGGACTGCAAGTGGCCGGTGATGTCTTGGGGGGTACGGCACCCAAAGAAGCCTTGAAACGGCGGGCCAAAGAAGCAGGAGGCGTCTTGATGGCCAAAGTACAACGCACCGTAGGGAATAAAAGACCTGCACCACCGAGACCACGCACCAGTCGACGACCGACCCAGCGACGACGCACATCGAAGACCCAGGATATCTTTTCTTAAAACATGTGCTTGATCCACGCAGAGTCCTGCCCCTCCACCAACAGTGAATTTGATTTGTGGACCGTCCCGCCCACACAGACCAGTGCCGAACAAGGATTATGGGTGGAGCATCTCCCGCTCTCCAGCATCAACGAAACGGGGCCCATCGAGTTCACCATCAGTAATGCGGATACGGCCTATGTGGATTTAGCCCATACATACTTGTATGTGAAAGCCAAGATCGTCAATGGAGATGGCACCAGAATCGCCGACCAAGCAACGGTGGGCCCGACGAATCTCTGGCCGCACTCGATGTTTCAACAGGTGGATATATTCCTCAGCGACAAACTCATCAGTGACTCGACCAACACGTACCCCTATCGAGCCTACATCGAGACGCTGTTGTCGCATGGACGAGAGGCTAAAAAATCTCAACTGACAGCCGCTTTATTCTACCAGGACACAGCCGAGCACATGGGCGCAGAGAACGACAATGCGGGATATAGCAAACGGAAGGCTTTGACCGCGAACGGCGTCTCGGTGGATCTCATGGGTCGACTGCACGCAGACATCTTCATGCAAGACCGGTACCTCTTGAACAAGATCCCCATCAAAATCCGACTGATACGGGCGCCTCCGACCTTCGCCTTGATGGCCACTAACGTAGACGCGCATGCAGCTGACTATAAGATTGTCATCCAAGACGCAGTCCTGTATGTCCGGAAAGTGAAACCGAATCCAGCCGTTCAATTGGGACACATGAAAGCCTTGGAAACAAAACCAGCCCAGTACCCTATCCGACGTGTGCAAACCAAAGTGTTCTCTGTGCCTGCTGGAAATATGGGCGCCAACAAAGAAAACCTGTTCCTGGGGGAACTACCCAAGCGATTGATCCTGGCCTGTGTGGAAAATACCAGTTTCAGCGGAGCCTACCCAGAGAATCCGTTTGACTTTAAACATTTCGGCATCAATTTTGTGGCCCTGCATGTGGATGGACAACAGGTGCCAGCCACGGCCTTAACACCGAACTTTGGGCGGAGGAATTTCATTGGAGCCTATCAGAGCCTGTTTACAGCCACCGGTCAAATCAACCAGGACGAAGGGAATATGATCAGTCGGGAGGACTACGCGAACGGATACACGTTGTTCTGTTTCGATTTGACCCCCACCTTAGAGAACGACCATCAGCTGGCCCTCGCCAAGCAAGGAAATTTACGGTTGGAAATCCACTTTGCACGAGCCCTCCGGAGCACCGTCAATGTGATCTGCTACGCCGAGTTTGACAACATCATTCAAGTGGACAAGGCGCGCAACGTCCTGTGTGACTTCTCCACCTAACATCGATACAGACCAGATAACCACCGTGCTGGAGAATGACCAGAGACACGTATGGTCTTTCAACGGGTGTTCGCCCGAGATGTGTTCCCATTAGACCGTATGTATCCTGCTGCTTACGTTCTCAACACGGACACGATGGATCGGCCCGGTGAACATTGGGTGGGCGTGTACTTGACAGAACAGCAGGGCGAATACTTTGAACCGTACGGCCTGCCACCCCTCCATCCCGATTTAACAGACTTCATGGATCAAGGCACGGAGACGTGGTGTTGGAACAGTCAAACGTTGCAAAGCCTGACCAGTAGCGTGTGCGGACAATATTGCTTGTTTTACCTGTACCATCGATGCCGGGGAAGAACCTTATCTACCATCGTACAGATGTTTGACGAGTACCCCAAGGCCGAGGACCGAGATGTACTCGTATATGACTGGGCCGCCCATCATTTCAATGTACAAGCCCCGTTCTGGGCTTAAGTTCTTTCAATGTACAAGCCCCCCTGTTCTGGGCTTAAGTTATTTCAACGTTCAAGCCCCCCTGTTCTGGGCTTAAGTTCTATCGATTTCAATGTACAAGCCCCTGTTCTGGGCTTCAGTTTTCACGTGGTTGTTCTCACGTTGTTGTTGTTGAATAAAAAAACAAAATGAGATCTCACCCAAAAAACCCTGTCTTGTGTGTTTTCTATATGAGCATAATGCATGAAGCCTATAACAGACATGTGGGGATTCGGTGAAACTGGCTTCGAGCACCGTGGAGAAAGTAGCCAATCAGTGGCCTAGGATAATCAGAAATTCACCCGCGCAGGCGCTGCGGCCGGAGTAGCCCGCGCGCGCGCTGCGGCCGGAGTAACCCGCGCGCGCGCTGCGGCCGGAGTAGCCCGCGCGCGTGCTGCGGTCGGAGAAGCCGCGCCCGCTGCGGCCGGGGCGGGCCGGATCGGGCCGGGGAAAACCCCACAGACAGGTCAGTACATGCATTCCTATCATATTCCCAGGTCACACCCCATTCACACAGACCCTCATGCATACCCGGATGCAGGCGCAGACGTCAGCGAAATTCGGGCGGGAAAACCCCCACAGACAGGTCAGTACATGTCCTATCATGTTCCAAGATCACGTCCCATTCACCCAAACCGGAAGTGACGTCATACCCCTAATTTTACATGCACCCATCTATGACTGGATGCCCCTTCACGAATGCTTCACTTTGATACCTCACTCGACTCCATCGGACCATTAGTGGCCCACCTAGACCGCAAAAACGTCTATTTCCACACCCGTTTCCCACAATTCCCTGTCTGCGCATGCGCAGAATGTGGACAACGGCCGAGACACTACTCCAGGCGGTTGCTCCCTCACATATGCTTCACATGGATACCTCACTCGACTCCATCGGCCCATTAGTGGCTCGCCTAGGCCCCAGAACGTCTATTTCCATACACTTTCTCTACTGCGCATGCGCAGAATGACGTCAGTTCCACGTCACACCCAGCCCGTTGGATACTCCCTCACGTATGCTTTACATTGATACCTCACTCGATCCAATCGGCCCCATAGGGGCCCACCTAAACCCCAACACGTCTATTTCTATACTACGGCCAGACTGCGCATGCGCAGACTATTGACAACGAACGACACACTAGCCCAGGCGGATGCTCCCTCACGACAGCTTCAAAATAAGACCTCATACGACACCATAGGATCATTAGGGGCTCACCTAAACCCTAAAACGTCTATTTCCACACCCTTTTCCCAGAATTTCCTGTCTGCGCATGCGCAGAATGTGGACAACGGCCGAGACACTAGTCCAATCGGATGCCCCCTCACCTAGGCTTCACATTGATACCTCACTCAACTCCATCGGCTCATTAGTGGCTCACCTAGATCCCAAAACGTCTATTTTCATACCCTTTGTCTATTGCGCATGCGCAGAATGACGATATTCCGACCCCACATCCACCCAGTGGGGTGCCCCCTCACATAGGCTTCACATTGATACCTCACTCGACCCCATCGGTCCATTAGTGGCCCACCTAGGCCCCAAAACGGCTATTTCCATACCCTTTGTCTACCGCGCATGTGCAGAATGACGATATTTCAACCCCACACCCAGCCCGTCGGATGCCCCTTCACGAATGCTTCACATTGATACCTCATACGACTCTATCGACCCACTAGTGGCCCACCTAGGCCCCAAAACGTATATTTCCATACACTTTGTCTATAGATTTAATATGCATTCCTAGTACCCGTTCTCTGCATGGCAGAACTGTGCAACCTAGAACAAGTCTGGACATGCCTTGATCTCGGGGAGCCAGGTGTTCGGCACGTGAGCTCACTCACGCAGACGCCAGACCAGGTGTTGTAGCAACATTGTAGCGAACGTGCAACATTGTTGCAATTCGGGGAGCCAGGTGTTCGGCACGTGAACTCACTCACGCAGACGCCAGACCAGGTGTTCACCCGCAACATTGTAGCGAACGTGCAACAATGTTGCAATTCGGGGAGCCAGGTGTTCGGCACGTGACAACCCCAAGCAGACGACAGCGAAATTCTGGCGGGAGAAACCCCACAGACAGTACATGGCCTATCATGTTCCCTCTCAC
Source organism: Hanleya hanleyi (assembly GCA_036873755.1). Classification (NCBI taxonomy): domain Eukaryota; kingdom Metazoa; phylum Mollusca; class Polyplacophora; order Lepidopleurida; family Hanleyidae; genus Hanleya; species Hanleya hanleyi. The sequence goes on from JAVTVY010042480.1 coordinate 22,406, forward strand.
CGAAAAGACACGGACCATTTTTTCTTCGGGAAGTGACCGAAGAGACTCGGAAGTGAACGACATTGTGGAAACGGACCTGACCGAGGAGGCACGAACCTGACCGAAGAAACACGGAGATCACCCAAGAGACACGAAAGTGAATGACATTGTGGAAAAACCCCACAGACAGGTCAGTACATGGCCTATCATGTTCTGAAGATGGCGGACCTCACCGAAAAGACACGGACGTACCCGAAAAGACACGGATTGCAGACGCCCCCATCTTGGATATGTCCCATAATGCACCGGGTCAAAATACTCGCTTCTGATTGGTTGAGTGTCTCTTCGGCCACCTCCGTGTGTCTTCGGGAAGTGACCGAAGAGACTCGGAAGTGAACGACATTGTGGAAACGGACCTGACCGAGGAGACACGGACCTGACCGAAGAAACACGGAGATCACCCAAGAGACATCAGTACATATCCTATCATGTTCCCAGGTCACGCCCCATTCACCCAGACCGGAAGTGACGTCATACGGGCCTGGTGGCGCCCCCTGGCGGAAAAAAGGAACCAAGAGTTACCTCCCTGGAAAAGGTACGTCTATATGCACTTACACTACTACTAATGACGCAATTACGACAATTGGGTCATTAGTGATTGCTATTGCAAGTGTATTAAAGATTAATCATACAACATGTGTGCGATATATTTTTGCCTCAAATAATTACTGGTTCCCAGTTGTGACAATAAGCGTCAACATGCTCGCTACTATTTCTTTTTTTTTCTTTTTTTTTTTTTTTGCGACCATGTTAATACCCGGTACCCATTTCCCAGTTTTAAACAAAACATTATCTCTGCGCATTCTGGTTCGTATTTCAGCTGGTGATAACTTGCATATATTCGACTTGAAATTAGCATTAATTTCAGAATAACGGGTCATTTCTTACAAAATTTGATACATATTTATCGCATTTAGACATATTTATCAGTGGTTAAATATATTTCCACAGTATAAACATAGGCAGGACTGAAAAATACGAACCAGAAGTTTACCGAGCAGCCACACAGCATGTCACAGCAGAGTAAATATACGGTTCAAAATTTATATCGAGAAAGGGGCAATGGTCTTAATTCGATAGTCTCGTTCCTCTGACCGTGCTATTGGAATTAAGGAAATTATCATATTTGGTAAAAAAAAATTTATCATTGATAAAGACTAGGTTTGATAGGTATCTTGCAGAGCAGTATTTGTATGCTTTCTGCTTGTATAGTTCCCATTGTTCCCACTGATCCCCATCAAATACTGTCAATTCACAGTTATTGGAATATACTCTGCCATATGCTGATCTATGAAATATAGCCCCGAGCTTTGCTGCTTTGAAAATCACATTCCATTATGGACCGTGACCGCTATCCACGCTCGGCACAGGCTCGTAGTATTTGTAGGCTATACTGATCTCACCCCTCACTGGTAGGAATTCATATTGGCATCCAGGTTTAAACTCCTTGCAGGCACAGTATTACGCCTTCAGCAGTATGACTTCCGTTGCATTCGCGGTCGACCGGCTTGGGGTGAAAAGCCAAGAGAAACACCTCAAATTACACGAGACCCTTCGGAGGTAGACTCAAGAGAATATTCAATTCATTTAGATATATAATTTATCTCCTGATAAGGGAGTGTACAACGAGGACTATGTTAGCGGAAATACATCCTATGGTATGTGGTGTGCCTCACGTGCGGCGGATCAGGGTTTATACCTGAGAGGTATAAAATCCCTACACCATTGATGCGCGAGGCCATATGACCTCGACGGAATAGGCCGAGCAGTCGCGAATGCGCTATCCAATCGAGCAGCGCCTGGGGACGAAAACCAAAATTCTATTCGTCAAACGTGGTCACGTTGAATATTCATGTTGAGGGAATGAAATGGTGGCGATCGTAGTGGAACATAGTAGCGAAAATCGTGAAGGAATCAGCTGAGAAATTGAGGAAGTTTGTGTGTGACAAATTCTATATAGGGCTCAGTCCATAGTTGCGGATTTTTGGTCCCCCTCAAAATCTTTGAAGTTAATATTCCACCAGGTTTGACCCCATGAGAATTTGTATTGGCTTATTGTTGATTAATATTTGTAATATCATTCAGTTGACTGGTTGATTTGCTTCAAATCAATACATGGTATTTTGCCAGTTAGATTGGCCAATGCTTCTCTATGAAGATTTTTGTGCGAAAGTGTGGCTGTAAATTGGGGCCTTTTTCTGCTTGCGAGCACATGGTATTGTAACGTGTACCAGCAGGACCAGTCGTGGTGTTTACGAGAAAACGAATCAATAACCGGGATTGCCCACTGGCATTCTGGCCGTCACCGTCGTTAACCCCTTCACTAGTAGAGATCCGGGGCTCGAAGAGATGATCACAACCCTACAAGGATGACTGACACCAATGTATAGGTCTATTATGGTATATTCTGCACAAATAGTATACGCGGTTACAAATAATAGCGTAGAACCGCGTGGCTTAGACAGAATGTCTAAGGAGATGTAACGTTAAGATATTTACATATATGTACAGACACTAGGAGAGTGTATGCAAATAAACTTGATGTATATATACACGTGATGTGAGAGGATGTGTGCACACAAAGTTAACGGATACGTACACTTGGTGTGTGCATATAAGGTTCACGGATACGTACACTTGGTGTGTGCATATAAGGTTAACGGTTACGTATCCCTGGTGTATATGTGGATAATAGAAGAGAATGTGTGCAGTTTAAGCTTGATGTTATATGGCAATAATATATATATGAGAGTGTATGCATATAACTTTATAGTTAATATAGTGCTTTATGTCTATGCGCGATAAGGCGGCCTGGCTGCTGGCCCTTCTCTTCTGGGGATAAGGGCGGCCTGGCTGCTGGCCGTTCTCTTCCTCCGTCGTTGGAACGTTACGGATGTAACGCTCTCTCCAGGGATGGCACCCCGTCGTTGGAACGTTAAGGGTATATAACGCTCTCTCCAGATCCGACACCCAGTCGTTGAGACGTCAAGGCCCGTTGGAACGTTACGGCGGTAACGTTCTCCCCCAATATATATATACCCTCAGGCGTTGGAACGTCACGGCAGTGACGCTCTCTCCAGATATGGCCCCAAGTCGCTGAAACGTCACGGCCCGTTGGAACGTTACGCAGTAACGCTCTCTCCAGATAAGACACCCAGTCGTTGGAACGTCACGGCAGTGACGCTCTCTCCAGAGACGTGGCAACCCGGCGTGTTCTTCACCCCCAGTCGTCGGAGCCTGACCCTAACTTGTCAGCTCACCAGTCTGGTAAGTATAGCCCGGCGTCTCAACCCTCACGGCTGCTGCGACCCGTCTATAGACACGCCCGTGACTACACAACTTCACGACGATCTCTCAGGTAAGAATCACGCACCACTCACTCTCCGTGACCGTCAGGACAATTACTTGGGTATATATTGTTTTACCATTTCATCTGGTACCGATGAAACATCATTACTGCATGTCACTTGTCGTTGGCGACCCTCTGCGACCCGGTCGCAAGCCACTGCGACCTTTTGCGACCTTCTGCGACCTTTGGCGACCCGGTCGCAGGTCTGTAGATTTCACGTTTAATCAACGGTTCTCGGGAAGAGAAATCTGTCTGTGCTGTGCCTTGTCTTTTCTTTACTGTCTGTAAAGGTAGGTGCACACAGAGCTTAGTGCCTGCGTGATCGCAGCCGCAAGACTCTGCGAGGACGCAAATGTCTGTGTGCACTGGAGACCGCAGTCATTTAGTGCTTGCGTCCCGGGGCGCAGTCGGAATCGCAAGGATCAAAATGATTTGATATTTGTCGGAGCCGTATTCGCCGCAGCCATAGGACGCAAGACAGCGCAAGCAGTGTGCACCGCTCGCCTGCGCGTTGATAGAATTTGCCGGCAATCTATTACCTCTCGACCAATCAAATCGTTGCTGTTACACCACATGATTTCAAGATGGCAATCAACTGTAATTTATTGACGGCAGCCATTTTGTCTGTCAACCTCGTTTCCAGGGGCCATTACGCGCAACCTCCTTCCCAGGGGCCATTCCGCTTTTTTTACCTAGGGACGACGCTGGCTGACAAGGATCGCAGCAATTATTGCGTCCTCGATGTCACACATGATCGCAACAGTCTAGAGGATTGCGTCGTCGCATGACTTTGGGGGGATACGGCTTGCGGCTGCGATCACGCAGTCACAAGCTCTGTGTGCACCTACCTTCACTTGTCTTTGGCCAGCTATACGCTGTCTGTGTAACTGTCTGCGACCTTTCTTGCTCCCAAAGCGTCCGGCCCAGTTTATCGATGTTTCCCGACGAAAATGGCTCGCCCGCCTGTGTCTTGGCTCGCACCGCCGGCTGTAATACTGCGACCGTTTCCGTCCCGTATAGCGTTGCCCGGCCGTCTGCGACGAATAAACAGGCTACACGATACGTTGTAGGATTATGGCAGGGGGAAACTTGGTTGATTTACCTCTGTATTTAGTGCAGTTGCATATTTCTGGGGGTGGAGGGAATCCCTGACTATTGTCACATACCGCTTCACGGTCAACAAAATCGATCATAAATATTGTGGCTTTAGTCCCAGTGCAGCGGGATAGCACAGCAATACTGTCGAAATTATCAACCTACTGGTATGGACCTAAAAGCCCTATTTTATACTGAAGTTAGACCATGCAAGTTGCCTAAATGTGCTACAGGCAAACACATGTCTCATTACAGTATTATAGAATACCCCCAACTACATACAACACGCCAGTCGGACGTGTTCCCTAAATTATGCACACCGCGCAAACACGTTGCCGCATTGAAAAGGCAAACCAACGAATTCACATTGGTTTTACGTGTCTTTCACAGGTTGTACACACTACAGGATTTATAATCTTTTAGACTCCCAGGCCAAAACACTGCATTTACGGCCCAACCGTAAATTACGCCAAAATCGAAAGTTACAGGCTGTACCTGGACGTGGTTCCTCTAGCTCTGTCTTTCTAGTCTCTCCCCGGTTGGAATATCTCACGAGCTTATATAGCCGGGGCTCTTCTCCACCCCCCCGGAGACGTTGCGAAACCCGGAAAATCGCCTTCACAGCGAAATTACAGTTCATAGTCCATAAATGGGAATGCCATCCCAATCCATAGTCCGTAAAGAATTTTCCACATAAAAGGCAACACCTGTCTCGCTCTGGTAAGCGAGAAACACGGGGAAATGCATTTCCAACCACTGCCGCTACCAAACTGGCTCTTCCATCCTTCCAGCGGCGACACACTCCCCTCCGATTCGAACGGTCCAATCACAAACGGTTAACCGTTACAGTATATTTTGCAGTGGGAAAATGAGCTTGAAATCCGCGTGGTCGACCCCCTATTTTCTTTGCCAATTTTTGTTGATCCTTCGACTGGGCACAGTGTCGGTGAGTTTCAAAGCAATCGATTGTCAAGTTTTTTCTGTGATGGGGAGAGAATATGACCTATTTTAGGCCAAATTTAGAGGATTTTCCTGAAGTTTGGGGCATGTTCAGTAGGGGTTGTGGGGACCCTGATTTCGGTCAGCTATGTTTACATCTGTCTCAGCTTCATGGCAAGAGCCTACTCTTTCAGAAAATATATAGTTCTATGGGGGTTCTCTCAAAACACGGTTGCTGTTTGGCATATAATAAACCAGCCTACTGTTTAATTTCAGATGCCTTGGCTCTTCTATAGACCTCTTCTATAGACCATAGGCCTACATCAGTTACAACAATACCGAAAGATTCTATCGCATTCGAGTAGTATAGAAAGTTGAAATTCATAGTTACGGCAAAGGTCACATCCGGTCACGTGAAAATGTATTCCTCCGCACTGATAAGTTCATTTCCGGTGGAGATGCGGTCACTTCCGGTTCCGGGGATAAGCCTCCGCGGACAGAAAGTAGTCCCATGAATCTTCGGCATTGTCCGGCATTCTTCGGCAATGTCCGGTCATCTCCGGGAATGTTCGGAAATGCCCGGAGGGCAATCGAGGGCAAGGGTCTCCGGTATAGCTTCTAGGTTATAATCCCCATGCATAGCCATACAGCGAGAGCATGGGAATCCCCCCTGGCCCTAGCGGGAGTCGAACTCTCACTACGCGCTCCAAAAGCGGGCAGGTTGCGGGCATGTTATCCACAGAGGGCAGATCTTTATACAGCTATGGCATAGGCCCTATCGGGAACCCACGCATGGACATTTGCATGCGGCATGGACTGTGGGATACTGTTTTTTCTGTGTCACCATGTAGAAGATGATGGCAGAAGTCTTGAAGTCTTGAGGTGAATTTCGCTGAAAAGTTCTGACTGCGCATGCGTAGTACATAGGCAGGTCGGAGTGGATGTTTTCGGGAACGAGGTGGCCGACTGTTGGCCCGATTGGGCCGTGGGAGGTGTCATAGTGAAGCACTCTTGGAGGAGCATCCGACTGAACGAGTGTGGCGTGAAACTGACGTCATTCTGTGCATGAGCAGTGAGAAAAGGGCATTGAAATAGATATTTTGGGTTCGAGGTGGACCGCTATTGGTCCGATTGGGCCGTGGGAGGTGTCATGGTGAAGCACCCGTGGAGGAGCATCCGACTGGACGAGTGTGGCATGGAACTGGCGTCATTCTATGCATGCGCAGTAGAAAAAGTGCATTGAATGGATGTTTTGGGGTCGAGATGGACCAGTTCTGGTCCAAATGGATCGTGTGAGATGTCATATGGGCAACCCACTCATGGACATTTGCGGTATAGGATGTGGCACCTTGTTTTCTCTGTCTCTCCATGTAGAAGACGATGTGAGGGGTCTCGTGGCCATGAATTGACTCTCGTTGAAAAGTTCTAACTGCGCATGGGAAGTGCATAGGCGGGTCTGTGGGGGATGTTTTGGAGTCGAGGTGGACCACTATTGGTGCGATTGGGCCGCGCGAGGTGTCATAGTGAAGCACTCGTGAAGCAGCATCCGACTGGATGGGTGTGGTGGTCCTCCACAGTTTCGTAGCAATGGCCCCTGTCTAATTTCATAATACGATAAACTGTCCGTGTTCTGCTACATCATAATTCTTCTTGCCTTCTTAATAGCTTATATTTATAATATCATCCTGTTCAGAATTATGAATGCTGCAAACGAGCATATACAGATCGATGGCTGGCTTCGTCAACACGGTGATCGGGGCCATGGAGTAAATTTTGTCCGGCCTCAGTTATGCCCCTTGGGTTGGCCGAACAATCAGGGCTCATTTACGGAGAGAAAATTTGACAAAAATCCCACTTTTTTCGCCTTTTTAAGTTGGTACCGGACCTGGGAACATGAGAAAGAAATTTAATTGAAATCGCTCTTCCAAGTTTTCTGGAAATTGGGCCGATTTTTACCATTTTTCGACATTTTAAGGGGTTTTCTAAGACAAAAGAAGCAAGCTTGGAGGGAATGTTCGAGATTCATTTTTCTATAACATATCTGTACTGTGTCTTAAAATAATAGTTTAATCATGCTCTTTCAGAAAATATATGCATATAAGTACTTTGGGTTGAAGATTTTATGACAATTGGTGGCCAAAAAGCGGGCCCATGGTCTATTTGTTGCCGAATGGAAGAATCTCTGGAGTGCACCCTGTGGCATGGAACTGACGTCATTCTGCGCGTGCTCACTAGAAAAAGTCCATTGAAATGGATGTTTTGGGGGTCGAGGTGGACCATTTGGTCCGACTGGGCCGTGAGAGGTGTTATAGTGAAGCACTCATGAAGTAGAGTTCGACTGGACGGATGTGTAGTGGAAATACCTGGACAATGGTCCAAGGTATAGTTTCTATGTTATAATTCCCATGAATAGCCATAAGGCGAGAGAAGAGGAATCCCCCTGGCCCTAGCGGGAGTCGAACCCGCACTGCGCTCTCCAGCAGCGGGCACGTTATCCACTGCACCACCATTCAGACCATACCAGGCAAGGTTGAATATACTCTAATGTGCCTACCACAGGGCAGGTCTATATACGGCTATGGTATAGGCCCAATCGGGAACCCACGTATGGACATTTGCGGTATGGAGTGTGGCATCTTGTTTTTTGTCTGTCTCACCAGTTCTCACTGCGCATGCGTAGTACATAGGCAGGTCGGGGTGGGTGTTTTGGGGTCAAGGTGGCCCAATATTGGTCCGAACGGGTATTTGCTCATATTGAGAATGCACAGAGGTCGATGGTCACTTCCGGTCACGTGACCGTAACCGGAAGTGACGTCACAAGTGTCATAGGCAAATTGCAAAGGTCAATACGAGCGAAGTTCCCCTTTCAAAGGGCCAATAGGCGTCTACGTGCATTTTCGGGGCCTGGTGTTTAGGCCCAGCAGGAGTTATCTGCCCCTGAATACGACTTTATATGTCCTTCAGTTATCCAAAGTTAAATGACATCTCCCGAAATGCACGTCATCAAACATGCCCCCCGACAATTTCACCAGCTATATGTCCAGCATGGGTGGCAAGTGGGAAACCCTAATGTCCTATACCGAGAACCAGAGGGCCTAGAGACATGAGAATTGCACCAAATGAGTCGCTTGGACTCAGACTTCCGCCATAGGGTTGTGAGAGGTGAACGAATAGGGCTGGTCATGCGCAACCGGACGAACCTATGCACTATGAATACGAGGGTCCGTGACGGTGTGGCTCATTTATCAGGCGTCATTTCGTCGACCATGTCGCCAGTCCTACGAGCGCTCCTTCTCCTTACACCCCAGGTGGGGTTACACATCTATGAGGATAAAGTCACCATCGTGGAAGAACGGGATATTTGCTGGTCGGGCTGGTCGGGCTGGTCGAGTTCTCACCAAAAACGGTTACGCTACACCGTGACGGCCGGACCAAAGTTAAACGGGAGTTAAGCGGTGTGCTCGATGGTGATCCACGTGGGGAATGCCATCTACGTACACCGTGGACCATGCTTCGCATGCCCGGGGAAAATTATCATCCGCGTTGAGGAGAAAGACGAGAGGGACTATCCGGTTCTCACCTCCGTGACCTACAAAGATGTCCTGGCGAAACTTAGCACCCGTATTCCATCGTTGGAAGACGACAACGCCATAGATTACCCGCCTTTGCTCAGTCAACCCAGTGACAATCGCATCCATGCAATGGAGGCTGGATGCGTCAGAACCCAAATGAAAACATCCAGAAAGAAACTTTGACTCCGGCGCCAGATATTCACGGATATTATGGGATGAACGTTTCATGTTGCTATCCCATGATGCACCATCTTGAAGACTAATAAATAGAGCCGATTTTTAGGTCTGTACACACATATATTAAACCAGCTAACGTTAAAGGTTCCGCCCACCGCTCGCCAGGAATCCAGTCCCCACTGAGGAGGACAACTTTACCACAGATCCTGACGAACCGCTCACGAAAGTATTACTGATACAGGAGTCTGTGAGTGCGATGTACCAACGCCTTTGGCCTACCATCCGACACTGTTTTCAACGAAGCTGCCCCCAGCCATTTTCCACGGAAAAAGGTCATCGTTGGTGGTATTGGTGCCTAATGGCAAGCCGATTTGATCGACATGAGCACCTTTGCTAAACACAACGATGGGAATAGGTATATCCTGACGTGCATCGATATCCTGTCAAATTATGCGTGGGTGGTACCCATCCCGACGAAAATCGCCGAAAATCTCGTAGCTGCGTTCGAGGGCATCATCAAGACGGGTCGCAAGCCGTTGTACTTGCAAACCGACGAAGGCACGGAATTTCTCAGGGTGCAGTCCACAGTTGACCCCTCGTTTCTGGAATTAGACTCCAGAAAACCCCTATGAAAGTATATATTTTCTTGATGGGAATGGTCATACGATTAATACAACATACAAGCACATTCAAGATCCTCATGGTACTCATATGAACAATCACAATCAAAGCGTGACTGAGATACGTCATTCTTTAGATGACGACTTTAGAACGAATATTATGGATTAAGAATACTGATCAGCGATACGGATTTGATATTTTTGGAACATCATGATGTCTTGCCGGCATCACTGAAAACTGTTGACCGCTTCTCTCTTGCAGGAAACAAGCCTATGTGTATGTATACTATGATTGTCTTTTTGAATTTGGTGCTAATACTGTTACATGGAATAGGTCTTTGGGTTATGGACGCGGATATTCTCCAATGGACGACGGCTAAATTATGAATGACGGACCAGACGCTTGTAAGGTATGCGAATTTAACGCGGGACCAATTTTCTTCCACCGGTATGTAGCCCATATTACGTTCAGTTCCTGGAAAAATCTTGACAATCGATTTCAGTATGATTTCTCGCCAGTATTCGCCGTCTCCAGGCGAGATAAAAAAGCTATTCAAAATATGGGGTCGACCTGCGGATTTTTTTCACACATTCCATGTGTTACATAACCCTATTTTTAAACACCTGAAAAACGGGCGAAACTGAGGCTGACGAAGGTTGACTTCGCGGCCCGTTCCGCCGCGAAGTCAACCTTCGTCAGCCTCAGTTCGCCCATCTGCATATGTCACTTTGAAGGAATGGAAGTAGCTTGGTACTATAAATACTGGTTACCAAAAAGGGAAGGATAATTATCAAGTGGGCAGACCACTGCTGTATTAAAATTTTCAAGGGGGACCAATAATCCGAAACTGTGGACTCCTTCCTCAACAGACCTTTCCAACAGGATTTGAAATCCCCGTAGGTGTTCTTCTTTCACACGTACAGCAAGACGATGGTTTCTATCGTCGAGAGGTTCAATCGGACGTTCAAAGGTCTCATGTGTAAATATTTCCCCTATAACAATACAAGGCGGTACATCGATGTTCTCCCAAGAGTTGTGGCTGGTTATAATGGAGCCTATCACCGGAGTATTCAGAGAGCACCCATCACCGTTACCAAGCGCAACGAAGCCCAAGTTCGGGGTATCTTGTACCTCATGCAACCCAAACCACGATCGAAGGAGGTGTTCAAGATCGGGGACTGTACGGATCAGTAAACTCAAAGGAAAGTTCGAGAAGAATTATCTCCTCAATTGGAGCGATGAGCACTTCGTGATTACACGCCGCATACCCCGACAACCGCGAGTATATGAACTGGAGGATCTTCAAGAGGAACCGTTGCAAGGAACAAGGAGCAAGAATTACAGTCCGTGGTGAAAACAACCCAAGGCTACTACACTGTGGAACGCATCCTGAAAACCGAGCGACGCCGAAGCAAGACGGTGCATCTCGTGAAACGGCAAGGCTGGCCCAGTTCCTTCAATTCCTTGGTCCCAGACAGCCAGATGAAACGGCTACAAAGCCACGAACCACAGCCGATAGTGATTATTCTACGCTCGATCATGAACACAGTGCTATGGACAAACAGCAGCTGCCTCTGAACACAGCGTATCCAAAAACGTCCCACCAAATTACAACACATATAAGGGAAGTGGGAAGAGGTGCCGACATACTGACAGAGACATATGACTTCGCACAAAACCAGCCGTAAGTGCAGGCCAGACGAATCCACAGACCCCCTCCACGCTAGCGCCAGCCAAACCACATCTGGACCCAGCGACCAGCACACTGAGCATACAGTCCCGGTCAACATCGTGCCCCACATCAAGTATTGCAGCGACCACTACGCCGGAAACCCTATCGTATATGACCACCCACGGTGAACGCACTCACGCACCTTCAATGGTACCAAGGCTCACCACACACATCAGTGCTTTTACGACACCGACCTCGGTTCACTCGTACTAAATTTACAAGAGCGGGTTACCACGATAGCGGATAGACCTCCAAGCATGGACCCCGGTGGCAACACCCCTTCACCTGTCTCATAGCGGGGCCGACGGGCTCAGGCAACACGCACTTCGTCCAAAAAATCCTTCAACATGCTGACAGCATGATTACCCCGGCCATGTGATGTTACGGAGAATGGCAAGCGGTGTATACTACAATGCCCAACATCACGTTCTTGAAAGACCTTCCCAACCTGGACGACTTGGAACCGGGCACTTTGTTGATCATGGATGATTTCACGGCGGAGACCGACGCTCGGGTCACCCAAGCTCTTTACTAAAGGAAGTCCTCATCGGCGGCCCAGCATCAGCTACATTGTGCAGAATCTATTCAATAAAAACAAAGAGCATCGGAATATCAGCTTAAATTACAACACATATGAGGGAAGTGGGAAGAGGTGCCGATATACTGACAGTCACATGGCTTTACAGTATAGTCTTCTGATTAACCTATTCTAAAGCACATACCAAGAATGTAACGATTGGTGCTATGTGTTGTATCTCAGGTACGCTTTTATTGTACCTGTTCATGTGGCAACTTGGATGATATGACCACACGGCTCCTAGCACCGGTATAAGCGGTATTAGATACAAATCTAGAGAGCTATGATGGAAATGCTCTGACAACTCGTGTATTGGTAATTGGTGAGATGTGTCGCTGTGACAACTCGTACACTGGGGATTGGTGAGCTGTATCGTCGTCAGATGAAAATGACGGCATTTAACACAAAGGACTAGTCTGTAAGGCCCGATTGTACGCGGCGCAGACCCTGAACTTGTACGCTGTCTGCGTGAAATCGAGCATAACGTCTTAAAAGGGAACGTGCCGCTGAATCCGGCTCAGAAGACCAAGTTGGCTAAACATAAGACAGGTCTCCGAACTCTGGTTCAAAAGCGAGTCCGGTGCGGTCTTATCCCCGTTGGTCGCTTCCGTGTTGGGTCCAATATTGGACGGACTCTTAGGCCGACAATGTACCACGCGAAAAAAATGGTCCTCATCGAACCACGCCTGCTTCAAAGCATGCAATCACCGTATCCGATCCCACCGACGGTGAAGACGATGAATACACTCGACGAAGAGATGCGTCAGACCTTACAATGACCGGGCTTAAGCGACAGTGAGAAAGTGCAACGTACAATGAGACGCTTCAACGGTACATCACGTTCATGTGGCAATACAAGGTCCCTGAACCAAGCCCAGCGCCAGTCGCACAGCCATCACAAGGCGTCCCACAGTCAGGTTCACCACCGACAGCCCCACAGTGGGTCAACTACGAAGTCTTACAGAGTGTACCCTTGTCGTTCAAGAAACAAGCTGACCTGGTATTACAGTGAGTTAAAGACAATCCGAAAATGACATGGAATGATAAAGGCGAACCACTGGTAGAGAACCAGGTGGTCCCCGGTACCCACATGACGGATTTAATGAATGAATTGATGCCTCGACGTAGGTCACACACGGACCGTCAAGGATGGGAGGTATTTGCCTAAGGCTTGAAAGACATGCATGTACCACAAGAATTGGTGGGGAATCCCCAGGGCTGGGCCTGGATGCAGCGTGACATAGAACAGCAATCTCCGGTACACGCACCCCGCAAGTCGCAACGACAGACTCGACCCCCACGGACCTGGCAAGCCGAGTGGGAACATGATTACAAGCGTCTGGTCCGTCATTCATAATTCAGCCGTCGTCCATTAGAGAATATCCGCGTCCATAATCCAGAGACCTATTCCATATTCCATATAACAGTATTAGCACCAAATTCAAAAAGACAATCATAGTATACATAAACATAGGCTTGTTTCCTGCAAGAGAGAAGCGGTCAACAGTTCTCAATGATGCCGGCAAGACATCATGATGTTCCAAAAATATCAAATCCGTATCGCTGATCAGTATTCTTAATCCATAATATTCGTTGTAAAGTCGTCATCTAAAGAATGATGTATCTCAGTCACGCTTTGATTGTGACTGTTCATATGAGTGCCATGAGGATCTTGAAGTACATGGGTTCATACGGCCCCTAGCCCCGGGTTAAGCGGAATTAGACACAAGTTACGAAACGTAACGCCATAGATCTTGCACGCTACGGTCGTATTTTGCTATCAGCATGCGAAACATGCGTCACCACCAAAACATCACAACGGATACGCTCCTTACGGAAACCTCTCACGCCCTTTAAAACACCACCCTGGTCAAGACACCCCATTTCTCCAGAGTAGTGACACGTAGCAAGTCACCGCGACGATCACGACGCAGGGAAGAAGCCCTCAAGTCCTGGAAACACTATTAAATCCAAAAGCGCAGCAAGAAAACTCAGTTGTCATCTTTTACCTCGCACTACCCAGTAGTAGCTCGGCTGCGAGGTTTCCCAACAACAGCTTAGCCCATTATGTCACGCAGCTGCCACATCCCTTACATCTCCCATGACGTTGGGAGTGTGGCCTAGTGTATATCCAGTACCCGTACACGTGGTAGAACGTGCAAATTGTTACGGTGTGGTACGAAGTCGTGTTCGAAGGCAACACCTAGAACTTCACTCTTCTCGAAGGCCAGTACCCAACACGCAAAGTAATTCATCCCGGGGTTGCGTAACCTCATCAAGAGCTCGAGCCCGGGAGGAATCGATATATTCCTGTTTGCGAACATGATCTACAGGGAGTACCACGACTGAAACCACAAGTTCTTGATCATCCTCCAGACCAATGTGACCGTACGTTTCAGCAAGACGTTGAAGAAGCTGCGTGCACCGGAGACGGATAACTATGTCGGGCCCGGTCGGATCGAAGGGAAGACGATTCTGGATCTTAAGGCTGGCTTGTATGGACTCTATGTCTATGGTGCGGTGGATGGTCACATTGTCGGCGATGTCGATGCACTGCTGCTCCGCGTCTGTCCAGTGCAAGGGGATTACGAAGATCAGGTCACACAGGGCTTTAACCACGTACTCTATCTACCGGTGCGACAGACTGACATCAGTACCACCACCGTCGATATAAGGGATGACACCGGACAACCTCTGGCATTCGAAATTGGGAAAGTAGTGGTCACAAGCACGCTCTCTCAACTTTGTATAATGTAGGTGTCTTACGAGTGCGATGCACACAGCTCTATGGACTATTATATCCAACAGGCCGAGGGTCATCTACCTGTCTTTGCAGGTACACGCATCCAACGAGATCATGGGCTGCAGAACGTGCTCGGAAGCATTGCCAAAACGTTTCTGCCACTGGTGACGCGTGGGGTGAAAGCGGTCGGAAAACAAGCGGTCCGAAGTGAGGTGCAAGCCCTGGGAGATGCGTTTAGCGGTGTCCTCGTCCAAGAAGCAATGGAACGCCGAACCAAAGAAGCAGGAGGTGTCTTGGTCGCCAAAGCACGGTCAAATCGAAGACCCGGGATATCTTTACGTAAACATGTCCTTAATCCACGCAGGGTTCTGTCCCTTCAACAACAGTGACTTTGATTTGTGGACCGTTCCGCCCACACAGACCAGTGCCGAACATGGATTATGGGTGGAGCATCTCCCGCTCTCCAGCATAAATGAAACAGGTTCAATCGAGTTCACCATCAGCAGTGTGGATTTAGCCCATACGTAGTTGTATGTGAAAGCCAATATCGTCAATGGGGATGGCTCCAGAATCGTCGGTCGTGCAACGCTGGGCCGACGAATCTCTGGCTGCATTCTATGTTTCAACAGGTTAATATTTTTGTCAGCGACAAACTCATCAGTGACTCGACCAACACGTACCCCTATCGGGCCTACATCGAAACGCTGTTGTCGTATTGGCGAGAGGCTAAAGTCTCAGCTGACAGCCCCTTTATTTACCGGGACACCGCCGAGCACATGGGCACGGAGAATGACAATACGGGATGGAACAAACGGAAGGGTTTCACTGCGAACAGCAGCTCGGTCGATCTCATCGGTCGACTACGCAGGCCTCTTCATGCAAGACCGGTGCCTCTCGAACAAGATCCCCATCAAAATCGGACTCATGCGGGCGCCCCGACCTTTGCGTTGATGGCCAATGACGTAGAGGGGCACGCAGCTGACTATAACATCATCATCCAAGACGCAGTCCTGTATGTTAAAAAAGTGAAACCGAATCCAACCGTCCAACTGGGGCGCCTCAAAGCCTTGGAGAACAAACCAGCCCAGTACCCTATCCGAAGTGTGCCAACCAAAGTGTTCTCTGTGCCTGACGGGAATATAAGCGCTGAGAAAGAAAACCTGTTCTTCAGGGAACTGCCCAAGCGATTGATCCTGGCCTGTGTGGAGAATACCAGCTTCAGGGGAGCCTATCAGGAGAACATGGTTGACTTTAAACATTTCGGCATCAATTTTGTGACCCTGCATGTAGACGGACAACAGGGCTCCACTGCCTTAACACTGGAATTTGGGTACGAGAATTTCATGCGTGCCTATCAGAGCCTGTTTACAGCGACCGGTCAAATCAACCAGGATGAAGGGAATATGATTAGTCGGGAGGACTACGCTGATGGATACACGTTGTTCTGTTTTGATCTGACCCCCGCCATTGAGAACGACCATCAGCTGAACCTCTCCAGACAAGGCAACTTACGGTTGGAAATCCAATTTGCAAGAGCCCTACGGAGCACCATCAATGTGATTTGCTACGCCGAGTTCGACAACATCATTCAAGTGGACAAGGTTAGTCCGTGTGTATCTTGACGCATACATCCTCAACACGGACCCGATGGAACGTCTCGATGAACAATGGGTGGCCGTGTACTTGACAGAACAGCAGGGAGAATACTTTGACCTGTACGGCCTGCCTTCCTCCATTCCGACCTGATGGCCTTCATGAACGAAGGCACACAGACGTGATGGTGGAACAGTCAAGCGTTGCAAGGCCTGAGCAGTAGCGTGTGCAACCAGTACTGCCTGTTTTACCTCTACCATCGTTGCCGTGGACGAACGCTACCCAATATCGTACAGATGTTTGACGAGTACCCCCGGCCGACGATCGAGATGTGCTGGTGTACGACTGGGCCGCAGATCATGCCCATGTCCTAACCATTTCCGTTCTGGGCTTCAGTTCTCACGCGTTTGTTCTCACGTTGTTGCTTTTCATTATTGTTCTTGAATAAAACCAAATGAGATCTCACCCAAAACCCTGTCTTGTGTGTTTTCTGTGCAATAGGTTACGAGTATAAACAAGTGGTTATAAATGCCCAACGATTGAACATAAATGTGAGATTCTAATTTTGACCAAGCTGGTATAGACCAGTGAATCAGCCGGCTGGAAAGTAGCCAACCAGTGGCCTAGGATGGGGTCAGATTTAACCAATCAATGCTCCAGGCAATGCTAGAGCCCTGCAGTGAAAAAAGAGGCCATGAAATCATCCCACAGACCAAGAACATGTTTTGGTCTAGGTTAACAGAGGGCATTCCAGCACAAACTTTTGACGAGGCGAGTTACAAGAGCAACAGGTGGAGTGAAAAAATTATACGGCCAACCATTCTTTGCGAAAGAGAACTTCTTATTGAGAACAATGCGCAGCCCCATACCTTCACCCACATTACTCTAGGGAAGCCTGAGTCCAGGCGACTCATTTGGTGCAATTCCCATGTCTCTAGGCCCTCTGGTATAGAACATGCGGAGAAAATGAGGGTTTCCCACTTGCCATTTCTGCTGAACATACAGCTGGTGATATTGACCATGTTTGATGACATGCATTCCGGGAGATGTCAATTAACATTGGAGTAACTGACAAATGAAGTCGTATTCAGGGGCAGATAACTCTTGCTGGGCCTAAACGCCAGGCTACGAAAGGGCACGTACACTCCTCTTGAACCCTGGATTCCGCGTACATAAAGGTCTCCAACCCGAACTGGGAATCCTTGGTCAAACCGGAACTGCGAGAACGCTGTGAAACCGAACGAGATCGATCGCTGCCGCACCGGGACCACTGCGACTATGAGAAAAGGATTCCCGGCCTCTTCAAGTTAGAATGGACGGGTGAGGCCCTGATCGCCGTCTGCTCAAAAACGTACTGTTGGACGGTGAGGGCAACAACAACAACAACAACAACAACAACACGTTCAGTTGTAAAGGAATCAATCGTCGGGATAATAACATAACCAAAGCCCTGTACCTCGATGTACTACAAAGCCAGACCAGTGCCAGTTGGACCAACAAGGGTTTTTGTGCTGTCCAGTATCAGATGCGCTTCTACACCCAGCAGCGGGACGCCTTCACCTTCTTCTACCCCAAGCGCAAAGTTCTCTCAGATGGTGTGACCACGACGTGTGTGGATATTTATGGTGATGGATAACCTAAAAAATGACAAAGTAAAGGTGAAGTTACGCGGCAGGTATTCCACTGGACTGTCATTGATGTTATAATAAGGGGTAATAACTGTTGTAAATATGTTGTGTTCTCTGTTATGAAAATAAAATCTGTTTTTCCTACAGCAATTTGATTTGGTTCTTTTGTGTACCGTAGTTAACCAGTTTATGAAAATGCCCCAGGTTCAGAAAGGGCACCTAGAACCGTGCCATTCCACCAACAGCGAATTTGAATAGTGGACCGTTCGAACGACCCAGATCGTGGGGTTCCCGGGGTTGACCCGGGGTGTCGCTGTTCACACTCCAGGTCATGATAAGAATATGCCTCATCTCCTCAGACAGCTTGTTGTCAGAGGTGACTAACTGAGGCACCCGTGGGGTTCCTGGGTGTGAGAAGGAATAGGACCCCAACCGTGGGGTTTTGGGTGTGAAAAGGAATAGGACCCCCCCTGTGGGGTTCCCGGGTGTGAAAAGGAATAGGAAGTTTTTATATAATATATATATTATATTTATATAATTATCAGAATACGACGGAAATATTGTTGAAAGCGGCGCTAAATCTTGTTCACCCACTCACCCAGTTCAGTGCCGGAAAGTGTCAATGAAATCCAAACCATTAATGGATACTACGATGCCCCGGTTGGTCCAGTAAATCTCTAGCTCCACTCTATGTTCCAGCAGATGGATGTGATTCTTAGCGAAAAACTCGTGCCTCGACCAACACATACCCTTTTCGTGTCCACATCGAAATTCTTTTTTTTTGTCATATGGCTTAGAAGCCATATACTACCGGGATACCCCTAGCACATGAACACAGTCAACAATGACGAATTGGAAAACGGCGGCATTTTACAACCGATTAGTGGATCTAAAACGACGTTTACATGCGGACCTGTTCCTGCAAGATCGCAACCTCTTGAACGGAGTGCCCGTTCAACGCTCGACGATAACATCGGCATCCAAGAGGCAAAACTTGTACATGTACGTCTGCAAACCGAAGGCAACCCTGCAGTTGAACCACGTAACAACCTTGGAACAAACTCATACCAATATCCCAACCAAGGTATGCAAACCAAAGATTTTCGATCATGGCTCAGAATCTGGCCACCAGACAAGAAATATTAATCCTGGCGGATCTCTCTAAACGACTGACCATAGCCTGCTCGGGAAACACTAGTTTCAACGGGCGGCATGCAGACAACCCATTCTACTAAGAGCATTCCAACATCAACTTTGTAGCCCTGCATGTGGACGGACAGCAGCTTTCGGTTCATCCTCTACAGTCGGGATCATTTCAGCATCGAGTCCAGACGTTCCCTGCAACTATTCCACCTCAAATGGATACGAAACAGATCTCAAACGTGCTGGAGGACGATTCGTGGACACGGACTGTCTTTCAAGGGGTATTTGCTCGAAACGTTTACCCGCTAGACTACATGTATGTATACCTGCCGTGTACGTTCCCAACATAAACCCGATGGATCAAGCCGAGCATCATTCGATTACCGTATGCTTGGCAGACGATTACGGGGTGTACTTTGACCCATACGGACTACCAACGTTTCAACCTGATCCGACGGACTTGATGGACGAAGTCACCGAGACGTAGTGTTACGACAGTCAAGCGTTGCAAAGCCTGAGCAGTGGCGTTTGCGGACAGTATTGCTTATTTTATCTATGCCATCGTTGCCATGGATTCCCGATTCCAACCATCTAGCAGATGTACCGCCAGGCCGAGGACCGCGACGGTGTTTGAAATCATTGAATACCATTCTGGGGTTAAGTTCTTGTCCTCACGTAGTTGTTCTCACGTTTTTGATGTTCACTGAATAAAAAATGAGATCTCCCCCAACACCCTGCCTTGTGAGTTTTATTATAATGTATTAGGTACAATAGTTTGCGGTACATAATGGAGTCAGGAGTTGGATTATAACCACGCCCACATGCACAGATTAGCACTTAGGACTAAGGCCTTAGAACACTCGGTCATCCTGACGCAGCTGACGATATCAAATCTAGACATATGTACAAGAGTATATGGAAGAAGACCGCACCGGTCCCCTTTACCAAGCCGTTTGAAAAGGGGAATTCTCCCAAGATTTCCAATTTTCCAAAGAAATTAACCGGTTGTCCTAAAACCATATTGCCAGCTATAAAAGCGAGCGTGCTTGCTCGTTTCATTAGACACTCTATCAACCTCCACGATGTTTATCTCACTATAATCTCGACACCATTTACTCGTCTGCACGCGTAACGCTGGCACGAGTCTACCAACCACGGCGCTGTTGCCGGGTATATCTGTACGATCTACCGGGAGATATTTAATCGTGTGAAAAATTTAAGCCGTCATCAGCGGTCACTCCATGGACAACCGGCGGGGGAATATGAAGACAGTGGTCGAGTATTTAAGCAGATCAGTCAATAGGTCAGTATAGCTGTACGAATTCAACAGTTACACGAAGGGTTAACGGCTATGGAGGAATGAAGGGAATGTGGACACCACTTGAAGCGCATTAGTCAGTTACATCGTCACCAACGTGTCATCAGCAGGCACGCGTGTGGGTTGAAGAGCCCAGAGGGACCACCCAACGCATCAGGAGTTCAGCGTCGAGAAGCCCACTCGTCTACATTCCATCCAGTATACCTACACTGTCTACAGGGCAAAATTTAATCGTGTGGACAGCTTACACCGTTATGGACGGTTAGTCCATGGGGCACACACGCATCCATGTGAGCATTGTGGACTATTGTTCAAGTCAAATGAAACGCCAGCAACATTTTGTCCATGGACGTTTGCGGGTTTGAGAGGCCATAGAGGGCAGTACCAAGACAGAGGGACCACCCATCCAACGAGTTGAGCACACTCATCCCACGATCACCCCACCGTATGAGGTGCATCCAACTTCCATACAACCCTCGGACGGACCCCTGGGCGATCCGGCCATGCCATCTCACGCTAGCGATGATGTGAATACTTCCGTGAGCATACCAATCGAGGCCTTAGCTGACGCCCACCCGTTGAGTAAGATGTATCAATGTTTCCATCGTCAGCGTCCACTACAAGACCTCTACAAGTTCCGCCTGACCGACCTCTCCTGTTTACGCAGCTTTGTTGAAACTGTCTTTGAAGATCAAACCACCGCTTTTTACTTAAGAGACAGAACAGCTGCGTTATCACTATCCCAGCGTCAACAATCACGTATTCGACAAACCCTTCCTCATTGCGGTTTAGTTCACGTCGATCAATTCGATGAGATCAGAAGCAACGCCATAACACCCAGTGGGATGTTAAGATGGTGACCAATATCACGTTTTTTTCACCAAACTGACAGATCATCCATTGACGATGATGGCTTTAACGAATGACTTGTTCACAAATATCTAGTCCGTCATTCAATATTTAACCTTCGTCCACTGAAAAGTCACCGCGTCCATACTCCAAAGACCTAATTCGTATAACAGCATTAGCACCAAATTAAAAATAATCGTGATAAACATACGCTAGTTTCCTGCAGGGGAGAAGCGATCAATGGAACCAGGATTATGAAACTCTAAGACAACAAACTTACCAGGGCGCCTCCTCAGCATGGGTATGATGTAATATTTGGGGTATTAAAATCGTTGACATGCAATCCTGTGTTTTTCTCTCATTCAACTCTTGGACTATCCAATCAGTATAGTGCTATTTTCGGCACGGGAAGCACCCATATGCGTATAGAGTGTGTGTCTGGATGATGATGGAAGGAATATCAGAAACAGTCTGAGCATATTTAACCGTCGCTCTTTCGCAAGAAATGGAGGCTCTGAAAAGATTTGTTTTGAGCCGCGTCGGTATAGGTGTCATTACCACTGCTTCAGGGTCAGTAATGTAAAGATTACAACTAATGTGATGCCGAAGAGTCGTCGCTGGTCCGAGCGTGATCGCTCAGAAGTAACTTTCTCGAGCACTGCATTTGTAAACTATCCAGGCGCGGCCCTTCATTGTCTCCGCCAGCGAATATAGTCCGGACGACCCTCGGTAACCCAAGAGCGAATCAGCCGTTCTTGCTTGCTGTACAACTCGAACCGAATGGGGATGGGTCTCTGTCATGTCTCTTTAACATAGCCAGTGGAATGAGTGGTCGGGGTCTAGAGGGGACGCGTTTTATAACCTTAAATGGTTACACATTTCAAATTACAACACATATAAGGGAAGTGGGAAAAGGTGCCGACATACTGGCAGAGCCACATGACTTCACAGTGTAGTCTTCCGGTTAACCTATTCTAAAGCACATACCAAGAATCTGACGATTCTTGATATGTGTTGTATCTCGGGTACGCTTTTATTGTACCTGTTCATGTGGCAACTTGGATGATATGACAACACGGCACCTAGCACCGGATTAAGCGGCATTAGATACACGGCCCTGTGCATTCTTTACAACTCCCCGTCTGCACTGGGCACACCATAACCTCACATTCACTCTATGACCAGGACACTGCGTTGCATATAGATCCCCACTTTAGACCCAGTATGACCACTAGATCGCCCAAAGATACCCTTACACTGTATATAGCGTTGTATGGGAGTCTGTTACTGGACCTCTTGTCTGTTGGCTCCTCCAATGAATAAATAAATAAATTATCTACTAATCGTTGGGTTAAGCCCATCATGGCTTGAGCGATCCACATGGGTAGCACTGCAGTCTTATTCTACACCGCGAAAGCTTTAATACGGCACTCTGCGTGACACATTAGACCAGGTACGTCTCAGGTATTTTACAGAGTAAATTCCGTACTTTTTACGAGATGTCCGCATTGTTTCCATGGCCGATAGTTTTAAAAAGACCCGGGAACCACGTTACTAGAAATGACATCCAGGGTACAGGATGCAAGGTCAAATCTACGACAAAGGTCACGGGTCCATGGTCAACCTTCTTTCCGCACTCTCATCCACCTCGCTCCGCCTCACGAATACTACCAGATCTGATATTCATACGAGAGATTTGATACGACACAATGCACGCTACGTTTGGGCCCAGGGTGGGCCCTAGATCGCACAAAATCTCAGACGCACATCCGAAAAACATGCGATCTCTCTACTACTCCTCGACCTACCATGCTTGCTATGACCTCATGGGTCAACCTGGACAGCACGCTAGTCCTATCCTATATCACGGGCGCTTACCACGACACCATGCACGCTACATTTGGATCACATATGGCTCATAGACCGTCCAAACACTCAACTGCTCACTCGAACACACCCTTTCTCTGCCACTCCTCGAGTGCGCCTACGTATCATGACGCCATCCGTCCACGTCAACACAGCCGTATTCTACACAACGAGAGTTTAACTACGACATCCTGCACTCCACAAGTGAACACAAGATGGCCCATGTATCACTCAAACACTCTCATGCGCACAAGAAAATACCCTTTCTCTTCTAATCTTCGAGTGAGGCTTGCGAGCCGTGATGTCACCGTTTCATGTGACCAACACATTTTTCCTTTTCTACATCACGGGAGCTTCAAAACGACCCCAATGCACGACATATTTTGACCATGTATGGCCCACAGAGACCCATTTTATAGTGTAATGTGCGTTTTTCAGGATTGTTTCCAACGTCTAGCTTTTTCTGAGTCCGATTATTTCATCCACCCGCAAATCCCGTCACCAGAAATGATGCTCCCTTCCCTAACCCCCGGCCTGGTGGGGTTCATGGTCGTACATGCCATTTCTTTATTCGTTTCTTTATCACCAACAGCGCCACCAGTATCTGAATTGTGAAATATTTTCAAATTAAGACAGATACAATATTAACAAGTCCTAGTCAAGGATATCAAGGACATTTCTGAAATGAAAATGACTGAATCTGTCTGGAATTGATAGGCAAACCAAGCATGACTCTTCCGGTGGCGGGTCTCCATTGGTGAAACCCCGATGTCTGTAACCCCTTATGTACACGGTAGGGAGTTCCACTGCCTGTTACACATGTACATTTAATACATAGTGCACTATTACAAAACTGGACCAAAAGTCAGTGGTCGAGTCGTCTAAGGCGCTTCGCTGGTGACCGCTAGGCTCACGTCGCTGAACCGAGCCCCACTGGTGCATCTGTGAAAGTTTACCACTTACTTGCCGAAGGGCGATGGTTCTCTCCGGGTACTCCGGTTTACTGCACCAACCAAACTGGCTGTCATCATATGAGTGAAATAACCTTGAGTGTGACATTGAACCAAATCCACCCCCCCCCCCGCCCCCCTCGCCACCGCCACCGCCACCTTAGAGACACCGGAGTGCCTGGGGTCAGTCAAATGTGATAGTGCATTGTGACTTGAATGAGCATGCGCAACCAGTAGTGCAGTAGTGGAATTCTATTCTGAGGAAGACGGGGTTAGGAACTCATCAGGCGAGATGCCTGGACCCAGTTCTATGCAGTACTGAATTATGTATCTATTGCGCATCCTTAACCGGAAATAGAACTCTCTACCAAGAACAAAATGGATTAGAGATATCGAGGTTCACTAACGGATACCCCTAGCACCAGTCATACGCAATGGGTATTTTTGGGGTCGACTGCGCATGCGCAACCGAAAGTTGAACTCCCTATCGTGATCAACATGATTTAGAGTCACCGGAGTTTCACCACAGGAGACGCCCGTTCTCGGTGGGTTGCGCATGAGTAGTCGACGCACAATGTCCTACTAAACACAACTGGTTTCATGTGTATTCTTCTGTGAAAATCCTGAAGTCTCCAACATCTGTCGTCTCGATATGGTGATCCACTTCCGGTTGCACACATACATTCCAACCATAGTGCTCTATTGTGCTTGGCTGGTTCCAGTGGTTTAATTTCGTTAAACTGCGACGTTTCTTCAGCCCTGTGGTTGTCCGTAGAGAGTTCCAATTCCAGTGGCGCATGCGCAGTCGACTTACAATGCAAACATCTGTTGACTCATCATATTTAATTATCTAGATGTACAATTGACCAGCCCTATCATGAAACAGTATAGATGTGGTCGTCCATTAGAACCTCAAAGTGGTGAACCAGACATTAGTGTACAGTTCAGGTGTATGGCAACACGTTTATATATAAAAAATAAATATGCACCATTTTGGTATTTATTCGTTTATTTTTTTTATATCAAAAAAATCTGTTTTTGAAACAAACAATTTTTTTTTATATAAGTTTGACATCAAGAAAAGATTTTTTGAAATAAAAAAATAAAAAAAGGTGTTATTTTTATGTGAAAAATAAATTAGTAATTGTAGATTACATATACATACGCCGTTTTGGTATTTATTGATGTATTTTTTATATCAAAGATACTTTTTTAAAAGATTTTTCGATACCTAAAATACTGTATTTTTGATATAAAAAAAATGATTCGTTTGATATCAAAAATAAACGAATAAATATCAACACGGCTTGCCATAGAGGTGTAGTCGTCCGTTATAACTTTAGGGAATCATAGAATATGATAGAATTTAGGTGTGGTTGTTCATTTGTAAGAAGAGAATAGTTACTCAGTATAGCTTCTTATCCATTACACAAAATTTTCAATTTAGAAATCGTCCAAACAAAAGTTGACTCGTAAACTGTTTTGTGCAAAACCACGGTTCCGTGATTTTCGCGCGCATATGTGTATATTTCTGCATCGGATAAACCTCAACGATAATCTAACTAATCCGGGTTGATCCATCTAACCTATACACGGGATTATAGGTGCGCGAAGCATTATACGCGCAATGGTTTAAAACACATTAGTGCCAACGGGTATTGAATTAATCAGGGATTAAAGGTTATTAATACATTTCTCATTTAATTATCGGCTGAAAATAGTGTACTGGTAACCAACCACATACATTGTTAAGTGGCATAATGAAGACTCGAATCACAAGAATGTCACAGTCTAACATTGCAACGTCGACCGTGGGATGAACTGGCCGGGACCAGTGGCAATCAAACAGCATTGAGAATGATTTCGAAAACGTCCAAGATGAGGACGACTCACTTGTAACTGTCTCGTTGGCATTCCCGTCTGCAACCATACATACGTGGTTTATCACCCACTATCCGTTGTGGAAAATTGAGGCTGAAGGGAATGGAGAAACTAACCATGAAAACTTTTTACACGCAATACATGCGGGAAGAGAAGGCTCTAACCAGACAACTGCGTTTTTTACACTCGTCCAAGCAGACGGTGGCCTCAGAGCATGACCGTGCTCAAAGTGCCTTCATGAAGAGATACTCGGCGTTGTTAAAACGGAAGAAAGGTGGACTGTTGCCGGCAAGAGGGAAGACATCGGCGTCGACCAACAAAGCAGGTCTGCACGTTACAGGAGCCGGAGTGGGAAAACCCTCCAAACATCAAGGAATGATGAATTTCACCGAATTTGATCCTTTGATCACTATGGGGGAAGTCGGTGGAGCAAAAGACAGCCTCAAAATACAATCCAAAAATGGCCCCAATAATGCTCGCAGCTGTGAAAAAGCAACTCAACGTGTGCGGAACTGGTCTGCCCCCGTATGCAGAGATCGAACCACAACCGTCCTGCCTTCAATAGAAGGATGCCCAACGCAATATCTCACAGACATCGTGTCCTTCAACAACCAGTTGGGTCGCCATAGACGTCAACATGTGATTGGACAATGCAGAAAGATTCGAAACGCTTGGGAACAGGACGACGAGTCGAATGAAACCTCTGCTCAAGAGTTGACAGATGGACTGATTTTAAAGGACATAGACAAAGACCCCTTCTCCAGACAATCAACCCAAACATGCCGCGGTATATTGATGAATGGGGCACCGCACCATTCCAAGCTCACCAGCGATCTGACCTCGGCAGAAAGTGGACCTGTGAGGGTGTCGCGTCGACGAACAATGTCGTCAGATCCCCATGTGTCTTTCGAGAACTGTTGTGCAAGGGAGTCATTCGGGACTTTCAAAGATGGAAGTAAGAAAAAGGTGACATTCGCTGAGGAGCAAAGACATGAGGCTGACAATTCATCTTTCACTCATGGCGACCAGTTTAGTACCAGAAGACAAATTAATATTGTCAACTTGTGAACTGGAAAAACTTGGCATCTTCTGGTGTTAGATCTAGTGCAGTGTCACCAGTATATAGTGTTTAATTGTGGTATATTCCAAGATAGCAGCTGCACGCCTACGTTTAAAAGATGTCATCGACAAAAATTCGACTATCATCAACGGTAGTATTCTAGTCGTTATTTCACACTTGTTTATTTGAGAAAAAAACATAAATTTACTACGGTAACAGAAATTGTATAACGATCCTTACATTTGTTTAAAAATGTACTCAAGTTTAAAATTTATTTAAAATGGTGAGGACTGAGGGACGTCACAATCTATCTTGAGATATCTTGATCATTAACATCAGAAAATGTTAAACAGTACTATTAATCCGAAACTACGTTACATTTTCTTCTGTATCTGGTGACGGCTTGATCTAAAGTATGTCTAGGGACACGTCACAGTCGTGTGAAATAAAAATATCCTAAAAGCCAAGAAAATCTTCTTTTAATATACTACACTATACTTCTAAATGCCGTTCGAATTTTCCGAGGTTATCGGCAAGGAGATAGATGATATTGGTATTGGTGAATGTATAAAGTTAGAAGATTTTTTGCTTTTTGGATTAAAGTTTATTATCGTCTTTGGAAATAGCCGCATACCTCCAAGGCTTTCATTCTCGTCTCGCGAGACTCCCTACTGCGAGAAAGAGTCTCACGCGTAAATGGGAGCCATCCCCCCAAAATTTGGGGGGGTGAGTAGGCGGCGTATGATTTTTCGTCTGTATCCGGCTTGTCATTGACCTGCTGACTCCGCCGAGTTAGAAGCGAATTGCTAAACATAACATGGGCTATATAATTGGGAAATGACTCTTTCCGTTTCGGAGCATATCAATCGCGAACAAATTATTGTCGGTATGTATAATTGGCCGTGAAAGCGAGTTATCTAATACAGGAAGTAGTTCGCGGGTAGACACGGCTCTCTTTGAGAATGAATAGTCCCGGTCGAGCGAGTGATGTCATGCTGCGTCGCTTTGAGATTGGAGATTCAAAATGTCACCAGTTTACATGAGAGTCGCTTTGGTCTCCCGCGGGTAGACACGGCTCTCATTGAGAATGCCAAGGCTTTGAGAGTTACATTTCTTAACCATGGACTTGGAATTCCGCGAGTTGCATAATATATCGCATCCGTTCTTTTGACTCCATCATATAGGGTCATCACTTGGTGATTTTATTGGAGATTTCTTCTTTGTATCCGAGTGACATTTTGATGTGAACTGATAGCCAGGAGACAACAGTAGTAGTATAAGGCTATTTAACGTCCCATTTTGCCGGGGGAGGTAACTCTTGATTCCGATAGGGGGCGCCACCAGCTCAAGGTTATAGATTGCATCAGTATTGGCTGTGTGCCAAGTTTTGACCACTATAGGTCCGGCAACCTTTGACCTTGTATTCCTCCGCGGTGATACGGTCATGTCTGGCGGTGATGCGGTCACGGAAGAAGCTTCCGCGGAGAAAAAGTAGTCCCCAGACTTCAAATACGCTGCATGGTCCGATTGGGTCGAGTGAGGTATCAAAGTGAAGCATTCGTAAAGGGGCATCTGATGGGCTGGGTGTGGGGTTGAAATAGCGTCATTCTGCGCATGCGCGGTGGACAAAGGGTATGGAAATAGACGTTTTGGGGTCGAGGTGGGCCACTAGTTGTCCGATGGAGTCGAGTGAGGTATCAATGTGAAGCATATCTGAGGGGTCATCCGACGGGGTGGGAGTGGGGTTGAAATATCGTCATTCTGCGCATGCGCGGTAAACAAAGGGTATGGAAATAGACGTGTTGGGGTCGAGGGGAGCCCCTAATGGGCCGATGGAGTCGTATGAGGTATCAATGTGAAGAATAGGTGAGGGGGCATCTGACTGGACTAGTGTCTCGATCGTTGTCAACATTCTGCGCATGCGCAAACAGGGAATTGTGGGAAAAGGGTACGGAAATAGACGTTTTGGGATCTAGGTGAGCCACTAATGGTCCGATGGAGTTGAGTGAGGTATCAATATGAAGTCTATGTGAGGGGGCATCCGATGGGATGGGTATGGGGTTGGAATATCGTTATTCTGCGCATGCGCGGTAGACCAAGGGTATGGAAATAGACGTTTTGGGATCTAGGGGAGCCCCTAATGGGCCAATAGAGTCGTATGAGGTATCACTGTGAAGCCTATGTGAGGGGGCATCCGCCTGGACTAGTGGCTCGGGCGTTGTCAACACTCTGCGCATGCGCAAACAGGGAATTGTGGGAAAAGGGTATGGAAATAGACGGGGTCTGGGTGGGCCACTAGTGGCCCTATGGAGTCGTATGAGGTATCCATGTGAAGCATTCGTAAAGGAGCATCCACCTGGACTAGTGTCTCGGCCGTTGTCAACATTCTGCGCATGCGCAGACAGGGAATTGTGGGAAAAGGGCATGGAAGTAGACGTTTTGGGGTCTATTTGGGCCCCTAGTGGTCCTATGGAGTCGGGTGAGATATCGTTGTGAAGGATACGTGAGGGGGCATCCGCCTGTACTAGTTTGACGTGGAACTGGCGTCATTCTGCGCATGCGCAGTAGGCAAAGGGTATGGAAATATACGTTTTGGGGTCGAGGTGGGCCACTATTGGTCCTATGGAGTCGTATGAGGTATCAATGTGAAGCCTATGTGAGGGGGCATCCGTCTGGACTAGTGTCTCGGCCGTTGTCAACAGTCTGCGCATGCGCAAACAGGGAATTGTGGGAAAAGGGTATGGAAATAGACGTTTTGGGGTCTGGGTGGGCCACTATTGGTCCTATGGAGTCGTATGAGGTATCAATGTGAAGCATTCGTAAAGGAGTATCCACCTGGACTAGTGTCTCGGCCGTTGTCAACATTCTGCGCATGCGCCGACAGGGAATTGTGGGAAAAGGGCATTGGAATGGACATTTTGGGGTCTATTTGGGCCCCTGGTCGTCCGATGGGGTCGAGTGAGGTATCGTTGTAAAGGATACGTGAGGGGGCATCCGCCTGGACTAGTATGACGTGGAACTGACGTCATTCTGCGCATGCGCTGTAGACAAAGTGTATGGAAACAGACGTTTTAGGGTCTAGGTGGGTCCCTAGTGGTCCGATGGAGTTGAGTGAGGTATCAATGTAAAGCAGTCGTGAAGGAGCATCCAGTCATGGGTGGGTGCATGTAAATTTAGGATTTTTTCCCGAAAATATAAAAGCGGAACACGGACTTCACCCCTAAAATAGTGGAAAACACCTATCAACGTTAGCCAAAAGGGCTAATATCGGTCCCCGGGCTTATTGGGACCTGCCTATCAAGTCAATGGGGTGGGTGCATGTAAAATTAGGATTTTGTCCCGAAAATATAAAAAGCGGAACGCGGACTTTACCCCTACAATAGGGGAAAATACCTATCAACCCTATCCCAAATTCGGAGCTCCAAGAGCTCCGGAGCTCCGAGTTCCAAGAGCTCCGGAGCTCCGACGCCACCTCCGGGCGTTGACGGGCGAGTGAGTGAGTGAGTGAGTGAGTGAGTGAGTGAGTGAAGCGTGCACAACGCCCGTGAGGCGTCCCCAACGCCCGTCTTAACGCATGGACGCACTAACGACGGTGAGTGAGTGAGTGAGTGGGATCCTACTGGACTAATGTAACGTCCGTTTTCATCATTTTGCGCATGCGCAGTATGACCGTCGTATATAAAGCAGGCATTTTGGGGATTCGTGGAGGTTTGTTGAGTGGTTGACCATCCCTGGTCAAATGGATCGTGTGGGGTATCAGTGTGAAGCTCTCGTAGGAAAAGTGGAAATTGCCCCTCATTTGTGGGGCGCTCACTTCCGGTTGTGTGGGGCGCTGCCCCCAGCCAATCAGAAGCGAGTATTTTGACCCGGTGCATTATGGGACATATCCAAGATGGCGGCGTCTGCCTTCTGGTTCAAGATGGCGGCACGTCTGGTGTCGAAAACTGACCATTTTGTCGGAATGTGGTCATCTGGTGTCGAAAACCGGACCTTGTATGGGTCCCGCCTAATTTGGTGTAGAGATTGACCACTATTGGTCCGAATGCGTCCTGTGGGGTGTCATCTTGTAGTTCTCGGGATGCAGACCACGATTTCAAGGATGTTCACGTCATCGGAGCCGTTCGTTGACTTTCACTTGAGCGCATGTGCGCTGTACAGGAACTCCTGGAGGTGCATACCACTGTTTAGTGGGAATGTCCCCTCTCTGATTTCATAATAAGGAAAATGTAGCCATTGTACATGACTTCGTTCGTTCCTACTACGATGTGAATCCTCTTACTGAACTTACATCTACAATCCGGGACAACACGGCTCCATGAGTCGTACGGCTCTATCCGACAATAAAACAACCACTCCGCACGCTCTGTCCAATGCTTTTATCGAGTTCGGCAAATAGTTTCATTGCCGTGAAGAGCTGATCCGTCTGCAATCAGTCTTCAAACATTAACGGCCGATTGAAATTCTCCGGCATTATATTCCTACGTGCCACATGATCGGCAACGTATCAAGCGGATCACGTGACCCGTACGAAGATAACGGCGGTGCCCAGGAGAAGTTCAACCCGCCGTTGACGTTTGAAGACTGATTGCAGACGGATCAGCTCTTCATGGCAATGAAGCTATTTGCCGAATTCGATAAAAGCAGTGGACAGAGAGGGGGGGGGGGTGTTTTATTGCCGTACGACTCGTGGGGCCGTGTTTTCCAGGAGTGTACAGGTAAGTTCAGTAAAAGGGTTCATGGCGTAGTAGGAACGAACGAAGCCATGTAAACGTGACTATGAAAAATGGACTGAATATGACCAATTGATTTACTTAGGTTTTCCAGGAAAATCGAAGCAAGTTTAAAGGGAATTGTAAGGGTTTTAATTTTAATAAATGTCGTTTGCCTTGAAGTAATGGTACAAGCATTCTCTTTTATATGATATATGGATATAACCGGTTTGCTAAATAAATGATTTGATTAATGGTAACCCAAGAGGGGACTGTTTATTTCCGGCTGAACTGGTAAAGTCTACAGTGCACCCTGCAGTATATGGGATGAACGTTTTGGAGCCGAGTTGAGACATCCGGGGTCGTACCGGGCCTCATTTTGAAGCTATCGTGGTGTAGAGTGAGCGTGAGTGAAAGAGTGAGCGAGTAAGTTGTCGATAAGGTCGCATGTGAACCATTGGCAGGCTTGGTCGTGGTGGCGGCGTTGCTCAACGTCCGTCTTAACGCAGTGACGCCTTAACGCTGAGGAGTAAGTTCCCTGGCGTCTTCTCTGCCTAATCAATAAGGTCTTAGCGCCATGACAAAGACAGATGAGAGACAGAAAGATCAACAACAAAAAAGTTTGTCTCTTACACCTTTTACTCGCCACTCCATCAAGCTGGGGAACCATACCCAACCTGGGGGAGCTTCAAAATAAGACCTCATACGACACCATAGGATCATTAGGAACTTACATGCTGGCCCATACCCATGAATGTAGCCACCCGACAATAAAACAACCACGTTGTCCACTGCTTTTATCGAGTTCGGCAAATAGTTCCATTGCCGTGAAGAGCTGATCCGTCTGCAATCGTTGAGGTTTGAAGACTGATTGCAGACGGATCAGCTATTCATGGCAATGAAACTATTTGCCGAATTCGATAAAAGCGGTGGACATAGAGTGGGGAGGGGTTGTTTTATTGCCGGATAGAGCCGTACGACTCGTGGAGCCGTGTTTTCCAGGAGTGTACATGTAAGTTCAGTAAGAGGGTTCATGGCGTAGTAGGAACTAACGAAGCCATGTAAACGTGGCTATGAAAAATGGACTGAATATGACCAATTGATTTACTTAGGTTTTCCAGGAAAATCGAAGCAAGTTTAAAGGGAATTGTAAGGGTTTTAATTTTTAGAAATGTCGTTTGCCTTGAAGTAATGGTACAAGCATTCTCTTTTATATGATATATGGATATAACCGGTCTGCTAAAAAAATTATTTGATTAATGGTAACCCAAGAGGGGACTGTTTATTTCCGGCTGAACTGGTCAAATCTACAGTGCACCCTGCAGTATATGGGATGAACGTTTTGGAGCCGAGTTGAGACATCCGGGGTCGTACCGGGCCTCATTTTGAAGCTATCGTGGTGTAGAGTGAGCGTGAGTGAAAGAGTGAGCGAGTAAGTTGTTGATAAGGTCGCATGTGAACCATTGGCAGCGTTGGTCGTGGTGACGGCGTTGCTCAACGCCCGTCTTAACGCAGTGACGCCTTAACGCTGAGGAGTAAGTTCCCTGGCGTCTTCTCTGCCTAATCAATAAGGTCTTAGCGCCATGACAAAGACAGATGAGAGACAGAAAGATCAACAACAACAAAGTTTGTCTCTTACACCTTTTACTCTCCACTCCATCAAGCTGGGGAACCATACCCAAGCTGGGGGAGCCGCAATGGGTGTGTTTACAATTCATGCATTCATGTTCTTGTCCGTGTATCATACGCGTCTTCGGCTACTCTTGTGTGCAATCATAAGCTGCCATTTTGTGTTACCTCTGTCTTCGGTCATGTTCGCTTTTTTCATGAATATAAGGTGGCACTATGTTCTGACGGTTTATCTCAGTACAGCCTTGTTCTGACGGTTTATCTGAGTACAGACAGTGCCATGTCTGATGGTGTATCCGGGCGAACCCAGTCAAGCCAAGTCCCGAGAGACTTGTCTGGGCCTGTTTTCATCGGCGCAGGTACATGATTACAGGAGGCGATCGCCTGCTTTCCGCTGAGTTATTTCAAAACTAGACGTCTCAATGTTGATAGCGCAATAGGATATCGTTGGCAGTCATCACCTACACCCACATCAAAGATATGCTCAAAGTCACGAGAGCTTCTGATTTTTGATGTTATGTGAACAAAAACAGCATCAATGAATTCTTACCATACTCTGTGTGGATATCGCTCAAGACGAAAAGCTGGATTAAGTTTTCACGTGCCATAAATATTATTCTGCTCTAGCATCAAGAGTATTTTGAGGTAAAACCATCGTCTGCCTTATGCAGGATACACAATTCAAATTATTATCCCAACTGCCAGGGAGGCCGCGATCGGAGGCCGAGAGTTTGCAGAATTAACTACTGGAGATTTACGAGACTGAATGAAACCTGGTTTTTAATTTGGACTGTTTACAGCCCATGATTTCAGCTTAAGAGCATCTCTTTCTAAATATATCTACAGTAGTTTAGTGCGGCGCAGATTTAACAAACTGAAAGCAAACTTGGTCGGACTCTGTTCTCTGTCCCTGTTCGCACCTAACAACAGCAAATGCTTAGTATTTCTGTAGTCGGTATAGGAGCGACATAGACCATACGAGGCTGGATCCAAACTTGATTAGATTTGAACAGTTCTCTGCCCTGCTAATCTAACCGCAGACTTACCGAGTATTTTTTATTGTCGAGTTTGGGAAAACGGATTCCTGGACTGGATGCAAACCTTTTCAGAGCTGTAGAGTACTCTGCCCTAGTAGTATACAGCGCGTAAATTGAGTCGTTTTTCACCCGGATGTAACTATGACGTCACAACTTCCGATGGTGGCGCCATCTGTACATCGCAAGGGAGACAACTCGATGTGCTTGTACATTCCAGGATAATGATGTAATTAAGGATACTAGGCGGCCATGTTGTAAAAGGGGGCGTATTTTTAGGCGGCCATGTTGGAAAAGGGGGCGTGTTTTTAGGCGGCCATGTTGGAAAAGGGGGGGCGTGTTTTTAGGCGGCCATGTTGGAAAAGGGGGGCGTGTTTTTAGGCGGCCATGTTGGAAAAGGGGGCGTGTTTTTAGACGGCCATGTTGGAAAAGGGGGCGTGTTTTTAGGCGGCCATGTTGGAAAAGGGGGCGTATTTTTAGACGGCCATGTTGGAAAAGGGGGCGTGTTTTTAGACGGCCATGTTGGAAAATGGGCGTGTTTTTAGGCGGCCATGTTGGAAAAGGGGGCGTATTTTTAGACGGCCATGTTTTAAAATGGCCGTGTTTTTAGGCGGCCATGTTGGATAGAAAAACGTATAAAGGGCATAATTTTTAGGGTTGGGTGTATTCTGTTGCACCACCTTGCACTTAACACTCTGACTGACCTGACCAGCCTGCCTGCCAGCCTGTCTGCCTACCTGCCTGTTTGCCTGACCACTAGCCAGCCTGCCTGACCACTAGCCAGCCTGCCTGACCACTAGCCAGCCTGCCTGACCACTAGCCAGCCTGCCTGACCACTAGCCAGCCTGTCTGCCTACCTGCCTGTTTGCCTGTAGGAGACGTGGAGAAGCTTTTCATTTTACCAGTGCAAATTCACCAGCCTATTACACCGTTTTTGACCAGCCTGAGTCCACAGTCATGGAGTCATCCCAGCAAGTGAAGCTTCGAAAGTACCGTGTTCGCCTGATTGATGAGATGCAGCATGTGGCCGAACTATGTGATCTGCTTATGGAGGAAAACATACTCCTGAAACAGGGTGTCCAAGATATCATGGCGGAGAACACCACTTCAGCACAAAACAGAGCTCTCATCGATGGTCTACTGCGCCGTGGCCCCTATGCATTTCTAGCCTTCGTGGAGGCGCTGAAGAAGACGGGAAATGAAGAACTAGTACATCTACTTCAAGCCCACATTGTACAAGATGATGATATCTTAGTCATGCACAACACCGAAGAGCGTACACCTGCCAAACGCGGTGCACGACCCAAGCGGTCTCGACTAACACCTTTAGAAATACCTGAGCAAGTGCCTGAGCCAGTGAAACAAGAAGAAGAGGTGCAACTTCCTATGTCTGTGCAGCAGATCAATAACATTATCCAGCAGGCCTACCAGACAGCCCACACCAACATTTGGGAGCTCTCAGCCTATTTAACTGTGAGTGTCAAAGACGAAGAAGTGCATTTTAACGTACCGGCCTTTAACGACAGACCAGCTAGGCATATCGCCTTAACGTACGACACCTGGCTAAAACTACAGACCATTGATTCCCCCCTCGATGCAGTCATTGACCAGCAGGCACGTGACGAAGTGAAATTTTATGTGGGTGACGACATCTTTGTCAGCTGTGGTACATTCAACGACCAGCTCCTGGTGCATATACGGAAATGGAAAATGAGGTCAGATACGCAACAGCGTGTTCCTTGTCCTCAGGGTGTCACCTTGAAAATAACGGCGTGGCGGAAGTTGCAGAGTCTCACAGCTATAATTCATGAAGCCCTGTCTACCCAGGTGACTCAGTATATTTGTAAGAAGTACATCGACACATTCATGGATCATGTCAGACCTCGCATTCGACACTTGCGTATCGAAGCATGTGCAGGCTGTGTGAACAACAGTCCGATAAACATGCATACGTGTCTGGACAATATAATACCATCATACGCGCTGATCACTGAGGCACTACAGGACGTGACCGAGGAGCAAATTGCCCTGGCATTGGAAGCTGCCTGCGCTCCCAGAATTCCACGTGAACAGATTGCTACCTACATCTACGTGCACCAGGGGCGGAAAGACGATGATGAGTTCAAACAAGTCTTGTTGCATAACTATTGAACATTTCAAGTCTTGTGCTGAAAACATTCAGACATTTACCGTATTCCTACATGCTACGTTCATGCATAACTATTGAACATTTCAAGTCTTGTGTTGAAAACATTCAGACATTTACCGTATTCCTACATGCTACGGTGATTCAAGCGCCTTCATAGCGTATAATTGTATTAAAAATTCAATATCCAGAGTTTTACTGTGGTGAAGACGTTCATTCTATTGTGTTAGTCTTGTTGTATAAATATTGAACATTTTCAAGTCTTGTTGCATTGAAAACATTAAGATATTATCGTATTCCTACATGCTATGTTCATTCTCTATGTTCATTCTATGCGCGTTGAAGCGTCTTCATAGCGTATAATTGTATTAAAAAATTCAATACCCAGAGTTTTACTGTGGTGAACACGTTCATGCTATTGTGTTAGTCTTGTTGTATAAATATTGAACATTTTGAAGTCTTGTTGCATTGAAAACATTCAGATATTATCGTATTCCTACATGCTATGTTCATTCTCTATGTTCATTCTATGCGCGTTGAAGCGTCTTCATAGCGTGTAATTGTATTAAAAAATTCAATACCCAGAGTTGTACTGTGGTGAACACGTTCATTCTATTGTGTTAATAAAAATAGTAAAAAATTCAAAAATGAGTGTTAGTGTTCATTGAGTGTGGTGATGGGAGCTGGTGTTGTGCTTTCAGTTAGAAGTTCTCTTTCGAAAACATTGGGTGGCCCTGAAAAGGGCCTTTGGAAAGTGTTACGACACTTTTACGAGCGGTAGATTCTCTTCACCCCGGACACCTGCTTCCTACACACGGGACACTTGATCTTTAAATGCTGTTCGTCCGTTTCAGTACAGTGGCACGTGTCCCCTATACAGGTTAGGGTGACCCAGCATTCCTCACATAGGCATAAATGCCCGCACGGAAATAGGGCGTACAGGCTTTCCTCGTTGGTACACACGCTACAGTTTGATTTACTTTCTTCCTTATCTAGGTCTTGTTGTAGTTTAAACTTCACAGCGTCCGTGTGATCCATGTCTTCCCTCATTTCAATAATTTGCGCGTTGAGGCGGGTTACCTCGGTCCAAGAGCATGGTGGTGGTGTTGTTGTTGTTGTAGCTGGTGTTTCGGTAGCCACTGTATTTGCTGAGTGTGTTTAACCACTCTAGGTCGGTGAGTTCATCATCCGTAGGTACATCCTCATCTTCTTCCATTGCCAACCTCCTGACCTCTTCGTCCTGTTCTTGACTTTGCCGTCTCAACGTAGTATCGGCAATATTGTGTATCCGCTCCAAGCTTGTAATTATTGTGATACCATCGCCATGTTCTTCACTCGTAATCACCTCTCTATGTTCTCTAGGATCGTTGAATAACCTTCGTCTTGTACCCATGATTGTAGTTGTCAATGAATACACCCAACCCCTAAAAATTATGCCCTTTTATACGTTTTTCTATCCAACATGGCCGCCTAAAAAACACGGCCATTTTAAAACATGGCCGTCTAAAAACACGCCCCCTTTTCCAACATGGCCGTCTAAAAACACGGCCATTTTCCAACATGGCCGTCTAAAAACACGTCCCTTTTAAAACATGGCCGCCTAAAAACACAGCCATTTTCCAACATGGCCGTCTAAACCCCAGTACATACACCCACAAGTCTAGACATGTATACTTTTAGCTGTATGAAGACAAATTCTAGACGGTCTGTAAAAGTTTGTGCAGGAGGGCTCTGTATCCTTAATTACATAATTATCCTGGAATGTACAAGCACATCGAGTTGTCTCACATTTTCCAACATGGCCGTCTAAAAACACGCCCCTTTTAAAACATGGCCGTCTAAAAACACCGCCATTTTCCAACATGGCCGTCTAAAAACACAGCCATCTTCCAACATGGCCGCCTAAAAACACGCCCCTTTTAAAACATGGCGGATTAACCGCCATGTGAACCTTAGCCGCCATGTTAGAGCCATGCATAGCTGTACTCGCATTTGCTAGCGCTGTGTTACCGTAGCCGGCGTAATACGATAAAAATTCCTACTTTTTCTTTTCGATAAACGTGCTGCAATTTTCAGGGTCACATTATAAGGCTGTGAGGAAGATACCTGATGTATTTTTACGTAGGAAAACCGATTTATTTCAAGTGTACCGCGTTTTCCATACTACCCTACTCAACGTTACGGGTCTAAAAAATTGATAAAAGGATTAAAAATAGCGGGTCGCTTACCGCTAGCCTTCTGAATTTTTCAATGCTGCACGACGAGTTCCCCTAATTCAAGTTGAAATAAATTTTATACGTCCACTCGCATTTATTGCAAAATCACATCGGTTTAAAGTTGCAAAACAAACACAAACAATTTCTGCCTAGGCCAGCGCAAAGATGTGATATAAAGATTACGCTGACGTCCGC
This sequence comes from Hanleya hanleyi, assembly GCA_036873755.1. Taxonomy (NCBI): domain Eukaryota; kingdom Metazoa; phylum Mollusca; class Polyplacophora; order Lepidopleurida; family Hanleyidae; genus Hanleya; species Hanleya hanleyi. The sequence goes on from JAVTVY010042480.1 coordinate 61,467, forward strand.
GCGTTACACTATAAATAGCGCGCAGTATTTAGTCATTCATTCACAATTATGCCAGTCTGTATGAGACGTGGAGAAGCTTTTGATTTTACCAGTGCAAATTCACCAGCTTATTACACCGTTTTTGACCAGTCCACAGTCATGGAGTCACCCCAGGCTCAACCTGAAATCATGGATATTGACAACTTATTACAAGAGTTCATGATAGATGATCAACTACAAACGCTAGAGAACATCGATATGGTACATGATGACCCATGGCTGGATGATATTATACAAGACCTATTTAAAGATGAAGAACAACCACAGGGCGGCGATAATGAAGACCACCCAGGAGCACAAGTGACACCAGATGTTACGGCACTGGAATACCAACGATTTGACCAAATTGACACCGTACTACAAGATATCTACAAACAACAACATCAAACCCAAGCCCAAGACCAAGAAACAGAAAGGAGAAAAGAAGAAGAGATGGGTATTTTACAGCCACAAGCAACAGAAAGAGAAAATGTCCAACAAGACCAAGAAAATAGAAAAAAAGAACAACAAGAAATGGAAGGTTTACAGCAGCAGCAGCAGGAAGACATCGTGTACTACACTGCTGTCATAGCAAGAAGACTGGCGCCAAACACAGAATGCAAAGCAGCACAATATTTACGCTGCGTGGAATGTTGTAATCACTTCGCCAAATACGCAATTTTCCCCTGTGGCCATCAAGCCTTGTGTATAGGCTGTATACACCGACATGCCCGAATATATGAGCCTACGCGCGATCTCATCCCCATAGTGTGTAAACTCATAGCGTTGAAATGCCCGGTGTGTACTGTGAGAGGGCAACCCGACCTGGTCCCAACGATGTAACCCCTTACATGTTCCAAAGGCCCTTTTCAGGGCCACCCAATGTTTTCGAAAGAGAACTTCTAACTCAAAGCACAAAAATAACACCAAGTCCTGCACATGCACACACACACACCTAGATAACAATAGGTAAATAACACTGAGTCAATGGAAAAACTTCCTACTAACAGCGCCCAGGTATTAGTATCAATGTACGGTAACCGAATAATGCCCGTCGCTGATTGGTGGCCTACAAGGTGGCTACGCCGAGGTCCGCGCCACCACCCTTCCTGGGTTAATTTACAATCCGCTAATTTTGCACCAAATTCACCTATAGTCAATTCGTAGGTTAAATCCATTCCTATGTTTATAACATTAGAGTTGGCCCTGAAACATTTTTTTCTCTAACCCCAATGCATGTACAGCACTGTATTGGCGCCAGTGATGCATTCTGGGTGCCGTCAGAATCCCTTCATTTTGCTATAGCAAATTCCTATGTTAAATGATTGCGTGTATTGATATAACATTAGAGTCGATGTACACGTCGCTGATTGGTGGCCTACAAGGTGCCTACGCCCAGGTCCGCGCGACCACCCTTCCTGGGTTAATTTACAATCCGCTGATTTTGCACCAAATTCGCCTATAGTCAATTCCTAGGTTAAAGTCCATTCCTATGTTTATAACATTGGGGTTGGCCCTGAAACATTTTTTTCTCTAACCCCAATGCATGTACAGCACTGTATTGGCGCCAGTGATGCATTCTGGGTGCCGTCAGAATCCCTTCATTTTGCACGAAAATTCGCTATCGCAAATTCCTATGTTAAATGATTGCGTGTATTGATATAACATTAGAGTCGATGTACACGTCGCTGATTGGTGGCCTACAAGGTGCCTACGCCCAGGTCCGCGCGACCACCCTTCCTAGGTTAATTTACAATCCGCATATTTTGCACAACATTTTTGCATGGGTTGGCCCTAAAACACTGAGAAAAAAAACCCTGTGTGTTGGAAGATTTTTAAGGGGTTGGCCCTGAAAAGGGCCGTTGACGGGGCAGGGATTGTTTTTTGGAGTTGGAGATTGGTAATTATATAGAATATAGAGGACATGATGTATGACCTGATTTGAATTGAATGTGCCAAGTTAGAAGTTCCCCCTTTCGGTAGATTGGGGTGGCCCTGAAAAGGGCCTTTGGTTGGCCCTGAAAAGGGCCGTTGAAGTCAATTTGTTTACCCTGTTTTATTCAGGAGGAGTTTGCCTGTCTACTCCGTAAAATCGCTGATTGAAAAGTACCGGTACGGTTGCAAGGTGTACCGGTGTTGATGTTGTTGTGGCTCTTCGTCGACATCACTAATGGGCAGATCTTGGAGCAAATTTCCTGGTGGTATGGTGGTGATGTCGACGAATTCCGGCTCTTGTTGTTGTTGTTGTTGTTGTTGTGGAGGAGGAGGAGGTGGATGTAATTCCTCCATCGCTGTCTTTAAATGCGTTAACCAGGCCTCATCGCTGACCGTCCTGGCCAGCACGATCAGGGCACGCAGATTCCTGGCTGCCGCCGGAGTGAAATGATTATCCACGTGCCGGCACCATTCCCGCACTTCCCCCAACCAGAAATTTTTGACGGCTTTTATCATGCTATTCTTTTGTCTCCGGGCTATCTCCCGCTGTACCACCGCCATTCTCCCCGAAGCTCCTGTCGTCGACATTTTGGCCACTCTGCTGTTCATCTTCTTCTTCAATATGTATTGTTGGTATGTGAAAGGTGATTGGAATGACGCTCACCACGCTCCCGCTGGCTTTATACTGAAATACAGTAGATTTTCATTGGCTGTTTCAACGTAGGTGATGCTGGCTTCATTGGTTCTTTTTAGCGATAGCGGATTGGCTCTTTTTATAGACAGCGGATTGGCTCTTATTCGGGTCTGCTGATTGGTCAATATAGTGGACCCCAACCCTTCCTGGGTTAATTTACAATCCCTTCATTTTGCACGAAAATTCGCTATGCAAATTCCCATGTTAAATGATTGCGTGTATTGATAACATTAGAGTCGATGTACACATCGCTGATTGGTGGCCTACAAGGTGCCTACGCCGAGGTCCGCGCGACCACCCTTCCTGGGTTAATTTACAATCCGCTGATTTTGCACCAAATTCACCTATAGTCAATTCCCAGGTTAAATGATTGCGTCTATTGATAACATTAGGGTTGGCCCTGAAACATTTTTTTCTCTAACCCCAATGCATAGGGATTGGTGGCCTACAAGGTGCCTACGCCGAGGTCCGCGCCACCACCCTTCCTGGGTTAATTTACAATCCGCATATTTTGCACCAAATTCACCTATAGTCAATTCCCAGGTTAAAGTCCATTCCTATCTTTATACCATTACGGTTGGCCCTGAAAAGGGCCTTTGGAACATGTACAGCACTGTATTGGCGCCAGTGATGCATTCTGGGTGCCGTCAGAATCCCTTCATTTTGCACCAAAATTCGCTATGGCAAATTCCTATGTTAAATGATTGCGTGTATTGATATAACATTAGAGTCCATGTACACGTCGCTGATTGGTGGCCTACAAGGGGCCTACGCCGAGGTCCGCGCGACCACCCTTCCTGGGTTAATTTACAATCCGCTGATTTTGCACCAAATTCACCTATAGTCAATTCCCAGGTTAAATCCATTCCTATCTTTATAACATTAGGGTTGGCCCTGAAACATTTTTTTCTCTAACCCCAATGCATGTACAGCTCTGTATTGGCGCCAGTGATGCATTCTGGGTGCCGTCAGAATCCCTTCATTTTGCACGAAAATTCGCTATAGCAAATTCCCATGTTAAATGATTGCGTGTATTGACATAACATTAGAGTCCATGTACACGTCGCTGATTGGTGGCCTACAAGGTGCCTACGCCGAGGTCCGCGCGACCACCCTTCCTGGGTTCATTTACAATCCGCTGATTTTGCACCAAATTCACCTATAGTCAATTCCCAGGTTAAATCCATTCCTATCTTTATAACATTGGGGTTGGGCCTGAAACATTTTTTTCTCTAACCCCAATGCATGTACAGCACTGTATTGGCGCCAGTGATGCATTCTGGGTGCCGTCAGAATCCCTTCATTTTGCACCAAAATTCGCTATAGCAAATTCCTATGTTAAATGATTGCGTGTATTGATATAACATTAGAGTCGATGTACACGTTGCTGATTGGTGGCCTACAAGGTGCCTACGCCCAGGTCCGCGCGACCACCCTTCCTGGGTTAATTTACAATCCTCATATTTTGTACCAAATTCACCTATAGTCAATTCCTAGGTTAAATCCATTCCTATCTTTATAACATTACAGCCCGAATCATCACGAACTTTCACGAAGGTAGAGGGTAGAATAAAAACTATAACGTATACGGGTACGGATAGAGAGAGGTGCGAAAAAACCTCTATAACGTGTACGGCTACGGACTAGGGTTTTTTAATAGACACGAGTCATCACGGACTTTTTTTTTTTTTATTTAAGTCAACAAGAAGGGAGAGTTACACTATGTACAAATAGAATACAGGTGGTAGGTACAATAGAATAGTAATGGTATGTATATACAAGTGGTACAAAAAAATTCTGTCAGGAGTAGGATTCGAACCTACGTCCGGCATTTCGCCGACCAGCACAGTTAACCGGCGCCTTAGACCACTCGGCCATCCTGACTTTTACAGTTTTTAACTCGTGTATCAACAGTCATATAGTGTGTGTGTGTGTGTGTTCGATATTTTTTCACAAGTCCAAGTAAGTAGTACTGATGCCATCGGCCAGCACTTTCCGTTTCGGGTAAAAGAAAGTAAAGGCGTCTCGTTGCTGGATGTACGTCCGCATCTGGTGATCCACTACCCGAAATCCTCGGTTAGTTCCACTCGCACTGGCCTGGCTTTGCAGCACGTTCAAGTACAAGGCTTTGTCGATGTTGGGATCGCGCCGGTTCACCCCTTTGCAGCTAAACTTATTTTCGTCTCCCCCGTAACAGTAATACATCTTGGAGGAGAGAGCAATCATAGCATCCCCACTCCATTCCAGCTTGAAGAGACCCGGCGTACGCTTATCGTACTGGTAATGGTCACGTCCAGGTAACCACTGGTCCCGTTGCGCTTCATACTCCGCCCGTAACTCCGGTTTCACCAGGGACTCCCAATCCGCATTAGAGACGGCCATGTAGGCCGAGTCCGTATCCATCTCCATGAGTTGCCAGTCTGATGCATTAAAATATACACCCATGAAATCATAGAGAAACTGCAGCATCCTCAGCTTGGCCACATGGTATACCATACATCCAATCTGCAGGGGTAGGTTGTAACGGATAGTCTTCTTGGCTGAACTGACTTCATACGTGTCGTCATCGATGACCTCCACGGAGCGAAACAGAGGAGAATTCACTTTTTTGCGGGCTTGGGAAGTAGTACAAATGTTCACGTGCACGTGCTTATCCTGATTCGTGACCGTTTTTCCATAATATCCATTGCCCGTCAACTTCCACGATTCACCGATGATGGCCTTACTCGGGTCTTGGTCACCTTGACGACGGGCAGACGTCACGATGTCGGCATTCTCCGCAAAACAAGCGTCGGGTACGTACTGTATCACTTGGTATATTTTGGTAATTTCCAAACCGTGGTTCATGTACCACTGCAGTAAGGGAGTGCCCAGCAAGATTTTCTCTGCCCACATACTGCCAATCAACATCCGTCGAGGTCGAGGCAACCACTCGTGTTGCTTCGCATAGGCCCCCATGGTGTCTCCAATATCATCCCGACCCACCAGCGTGTTCTTAAAGATGGGCGGGCACTGGGCGAAGAGGGGCTGGAGAGTATCGGGAACATGCAAATCACATTCGACAAAGCCGTAGAGGTCCCCCGAACGAATGGCGTCGAACATCTGTGGCAGACTCAGGAGTGGCCGACGACTCAACGGATACTCGCGCTCTTTTAGGAAACGCCGTAAATGGGGTAGGGCCTGGCACATGGTGTGAAATTCACACTCCCACATTTCGATGAGATGGTATCCTCTCTCTTTCACATAATCCCCGTTCTCCATCACTTCTTCCCGTAATTCTTCCTGTGTTTTTCCACGTCGTTCGTTGAAACGTCCAGCGCTGAAATGGCATCCGTGGCCGTGCCAATAGCAACCGTAAAATTGAAATACGGTCGGTGTCCTACCCACCAGGGCAAACCCATCGATGGGGAGTCGACGATCTCCTATCCGCTTCTCTGTGGCGTTGGTCTGGTGTCGTATATAAATTGCCCATCGATAGGCTTCCCAATCCAACCACTGATCAGCCAGATGCTTGTAGGGAGTGCGTTGCGGTGTAAAATGCCGACCTTCCGCCAACCAACTTGTATAATGGCCACTGGGCATAGGTTGGGCCAGAGACCACAGGTACAAGGCATTCGCATCGAAACCGATGATCTTAGCACAGGGTTTTCCACTGGGGAGAGTAGTGACGTCCTTCTCGTGATAACGGTGAAAAATAAGACTCGGTCCGCCGACAATGTTCTGCTTTAGACAATCATGCATGTCTGCATCTTTTTGCTGTATCAGCGAGAAGTACGTAGGACACTCTTGAAAAAGATGGCGAAGCGCCAGACCCGGTAAACTCAAGCACTCCTTGAAGATGTCGACGTGCATCTCGCGACGAAAGAGTTGAACCATTTTCTCGGCCGCTTCCAGGAAAGGAACCACATCTAAGTTATTATACCATATCAGGAAATCTCGCAAGGTCTGCATATGTTGATCGTTCCATACCTGCTGTAGTTCCCGGTACGTGTCTTCCGGACATTCCACTTGCTTCAAATCATCAAAGAAGGCATCCCGGGGTGGCAACTGTGTTTCCTGCAAACGGTCGAGCGTCGATATATACGTGTAAGGGAACCGCCCTTTGGTTTGTGCACAGTCATACGCCTTCACCCACTGATCATAGCTATAATTAGGAGCTAAGTAGTTCCGTACATCCAGGAAATGAAGTGATGTGGTAGTGAGGGCCATATGATTATTGATCTTCTTGATGACGGACTTGATGGTATTCGCCTGGGCCAAGTAGGGGTAGAGAAATTGCTTCACCATGTTCAAGTCATATCGCCCCGAGTTGAAACCCAGCACCGGTAACTGACCTAGATATTGTAGGAAGCGCACTTTCAATTTCTGCGCGTACGGTTTCGGTAAAGGCACATCCTGCGACTGCATGGACTCCGGCTGCGACTCCGGCTCCGACTCGGACTCTTCATCGTCACTAAACGCTACACCCGGTATAGGAATCCGATCGTGCAGCTGGTCCAGTAGGTCCTGGAACTTGGACACCAACAATTCCGTACTGGCCGCACTGACTTCCTCTAAATACTCCATCATGCGGGTGATCAACTCATGGGAATCCCTGGTAGACACGAAACAGACCGGTGCAGCGTCATAGCCAGGTACGTTGCTGGAAATGCTGACACTCAGGGGAATATGGCACTGCGTCCACTGCGTTTTCGCTGAAAACAGGTCCATGGGTTCCAATAGGGCCTCAAAATCGTAACACGCCCGGTAGGGGAAATAACGGTCCGCCTCCGGTATGATGAGACCCTCATCGGCCAGGTCCTCGAAAATAGTAGGCGTATTATGATACACACCACCAGTATAGGCTCGCTTGACACTGTTGTCACAAATCTTCTCGTGTCGATGTAAGTCGGTGGAACGGTCAAACACCCGATGGCATTGGGCACAACTGTAAGACTGGGCGTACTGGCTCATATTGTAGATCAGCGAAAAATGACTCACGCCATTGTAGTCGAAGACATTGACTTCCATCGTAGAAGCATACCGTTCTGTTGAACGACAAACCAATTCAGCCACAAATGTATCCTCCTCGCATCGTAATCGGTATACAATGATATTGATGTTGAACAGTGTTTCCACATCATCCAAATTGTTGAACGGGACTCCACGGAAGTGCCGCTCATCCAAGTGTTGCTGCTCTAAGTACTGCTCCCAATAGCCATTGGCCACTTTCTCACAACACTTGGGATTACACTGGTGCAGATGCACGGCCAAACACCGAAACAGACATTTCCGGTCTTTGTAGGGTCCGTTTGTCCCTACCGTTAATGCATACAGTCCGTGTCGATGAAGCAGCCAAGGGGGTAGTAGTACAGGAGCACCGATAGGATGATTTCTCATTTTTGTGACGAAAAATGTGACGTTGGTCACCCTTTCCACAAGCCATTGGGTATTGGGGCGTTGCAACCGGGCCCATTCCAATGGGTCCAACGTAGTCAATTGGTCAATGAGTGGCTGCAGGGAAATCGCATTCGTCACCGTGAATGGCTGGTCAAACACATACGTATTATTGCTGGGATAATAATACCGCATCTGATCCGTGTCCTTGTGCCGTAAAATGTACCCGAATGTGATATTCAACTTGAACGCTGTGGCCTGATCTGTGAAAATGTTCTCCGCATAAGTAGACAAATACGTAAGGTCCTGCAGTCGAAAGTTATACAAGTCCAATAGACGACGGTCACGGTGAAAACAATGGCGTATGGTAGCCCAGTGTCGTTGATAAATGTCCCTCACACGCTCGTCTTGAGGCAAGACTTCAACCGGAGGTGCTGCTGGGTCCCAGGGAAAATCTTCTCCACGTCTCATGCTTTCTCTCCTGCTCTCGTGAGAACAAACTGGTAGCCAAACAGGCAGGTAGGCAGGCTGGCTAGAGGTCAGGCAGGTAGGCAAACAGGCAGGTAGGCAGGTAGGCAGGTAGGCAGGCAGGTAGGCAGGCAGGCAGGCAGGCTGGTCAGGTCAGTCAGAGTGAGAGCAATCCGTAAGGTAGTGCAATGAATACACCCAACCCCTAAAAATTATACCCTTTTATACGTTTTTCTATCCAACATGGCCGTCTAAAAACACGCCCCCTTTTCCAACATGGCCGTCTAAAAACACGCCCCCTTCCAACATGGCCGCCTAAAAACACGGCCATTTTAAAACATGGCCGTCTAAAAATACGCCCCCCTTTTCCAACATGGCCGCCTAAAAACACGCCCCCTTTTCCAACATGGCCGCCTAAAAACACGCCCCCTTTTCCAACATGGCCGCCTAAAAACACGCCCCCTTTTCCAACATGGCCGCCTAAAAACACGCCCCCTTTTCCAACATGGCCGCCTAAAAACACGCCCCCTTTTCCAACATGGCCGCCTAAAAACACGCCCCCTTTTCCAACATGGCCGCCTAAAAACACGCCCCCTTTTCCAACATGGCCGCCTAAAAATACGCCCCCTTTTCCAACATGGCCGCCTAGTATCCTTAATTACATCATTATCCTGGAATGTACAAGCACATCGAGTTGTCTCCCTTGCGATGTACAGATGGCACCACCATCGGAAGTTGTGACGTCATAGTTACATCCGGGTGAAAAACGACCCAATTTACGCGCTGTATACTACTTGCCCTCCTGATCTAACAGCAGACTCACCAAGCATTTCTGTTTCAGATATATAACGTTTTACCACAAACTTGGCCAGGCTTGGACAGTTTTCTGCTCCTGTACCGTGCCTAATCGCAGTAGGACTTAGTATTTTCAGATTAACTTTGAGTAGTAGTAGCCGCAGAGCCGCAGAAAGGCCACAGTGAAGCCGAGGGGCCGCAGTCAGGCCGTAAGTCCTGTATATTCGCGCAGTGAAGCAAGGATACCGCATCCAGGCCGTGAGTCCTACGTCTTCACGCCTACGATACAGCTCACCAATCTCCAATGTAAGAGTTGTCACAGCGAAACAGCTCACCAATTACCAGTATACGAGTTGTCAGAGCATTTCCATCATAGCTCTCTAGATTTGTATCTAATACCGCTTATGCCGGTGCTAGGGGCCGTGTGGTCATATCATCCAAGTTGCCACATGAACAGGTACAATAAAAGCGTACCTGAGATACAACACATATCACGAATCGTTAGATTCTTGGTATGTGCTTAAGAATAGGTTAACCGGAAGACTATTCTGTGAAGTCATGTGACGCAGTCAGTATGTCGGCACCTCTTCCCACTTCCCTTATATGTGTTGTAATTCGAGAAAGGCTGCAGTGAAGCCGGAATGCCGTAGCCAGGCCGTGAGTCAGACGTATACGAAGTACTGGGGACGATGAAGGGCGCAGTCAAGTCGTCAGGCCGCAGTCAGGCCGTGAATACGCCGTATACGAAGCCGAATGGCCGGGGAAGGGCCGCAGCCTATACCTACTTGACGGATAGAAGACCCCGAAGAGACGTGACAGCCGTGACCTCGCTCCAACGACAAGGGAGAAGTTGAACCCTACATCCATAGACTCGCTCCAGCGACAAGGGAGAAGTTGAACCCTTCATTCGTAAAAACGCCCCTACTGTAGAAGTTGAGCCCTACATCCGTTGACTCGCTTCAAAGACATGCCTTGGTGCGGGGTCAGTAACCTGGCGTCCCCCAATCACAGTTCATTGATAAAGGCCGAGAGTCAGGCCGCCCCTATACGCCTCGCGTATCATTTGTTTTCTCACCTGAATGTAATGTAAATGTAACGGTAAATATTAACTTTTTTGGTAAGTGAAGGGGAGTGTACGAGGAATACTCAATCTTTCTCATTTGTGCCAGTCGGGACCTTGGTGTGGAGTTGGTTCATCCAGTATACCTCTCGCTGTGTATCGCAGAGTGTCACCGAGGGGTCGATTATCCGGATCAGAGCGGACAACTTCGATGGTTTCGAAGTTACTTTCACAGACGGCCTGGTTCCATCTGCGTTCTGTGACATTTGTCCTTGTGCGTTTGTATTTTTATCGGCAAACTGTAATATTCCTAATTTTGCATTCTGCCTGAGCTACGTGGTTCACATCTTATTATGTATATCGTGTCTTTACAGAATACACCATTGTATATCATTATATTTGTCTCAGTCATCTGTACAGGTTGTTATCTCCCCTGCCTCCTGATCTTCACTATTGACGCGATTCCTTCAGTGAAATCCAGACTCAGTGACAGGTCAATCCCAGTAAATGTAATTAATTGTTTTTGTGACCTAACCTCGCTCTACTGCACAAAATGCACAAAAAACTGGCGGCAGCGGCTGGATTTACAAGGGGAGAACAACGTACTGCAAATGATGGCAGACCGAGACGAACAAACGGTACCATTATCCGAGAGTACTATGGCAACGCCGAGACGACCGACCTTAGCTATGCTTCGGGCACTCCTACAACAGAAGGGTCTACCCAAGAGAATTACTCAGCGTGGAACCCATGATGAATGACGAATGATAACAGCGCGGCCACAGCAGCTACGGTCAATCCTAGGGTAAATGCCATCGAGAAATAGATTGTGAAGCCATCGACCTACGGCAGCAACACATCGTGGATAGACTATCTCGTCAATTTTGAATACTGTGCAGCATTGTACGAGTGGACAGATGCCCAAAAATGACAACACCTTGCCGAAGTATCGAAGGGGCTCAGCCTTAAGACGAAGACAGGCGAAGCTGAATTTACGAGACTGCGAGATGCTCTGGAGAGACGATTTGCCCTGTCGAATCAGACGACGTCATCGTGGTGAGGATCTACCAGAACTGCGACAGGCACTTGTACGTTTTAGCCGGATGGCTTATCCAGATGCCGGAGATGAGCTCCAAGATACCCCATCCCGTGAGCAGTTCTTCGAGTTCATTGGAGGAGACCTACGTTTTAAGGCCTGACAAGGTCATCCTCAGGCCTTAGATGAGGCACACTCGGAGGCTACAGCTAGGTCGGCTGCGAGGAAAGATGTTCTTCCGGCTCAAGGGGAAGGCGAAGCCGAATACGCCCGTTTGCGGGCAGAAATCGCCATCAGTATAGAAGAGATTATGCAAAACTCCCGGCCGAATAAACGGTCAAACGTGAGATGGGGCTGAGCGTACGGGCGTTCGCCACAGCGATTCGGAGATAGACAGTGCTGGGGATGTAGGAAGGACGGCCTCTACCACGCAGCCTCCCCGAATGCAATCTTCTTCCCAGCCTCGGAGAGGACGGTCGCCAGTGCCTGAAACTCAATCTCAGCACTCGAAACCAGCTACTCGTGCGGTCCAGCCAGCCCTTAAATATTCTAAGTACCCGACCGTGTAGGTGACCGACTACAAAGATATGCCCCTACTGGGAGAGGCAACCTTCAAAGTATCCATTCAGTGAACAACGTGGGGACAGTCGATGGTATTGCTATCCTGTCCTATCCTTTGACTGCCTCGCCTGAGACATATGTGTGACAGACCCCGATCGCCACCGAATCAAGCTGCGCGATAAATCATAGATTGAGATGTGATTTTCACCTTTAACTGCCACCATGTGTCATTGGCCGTGACCGTGGTTATTTCTTCCAGAACGCAGATGCTTGCCCCTGCCAGGGTAGACACAGCGATGCCCAGAGAAGTGGGACTAATAGGGGAGTTCACATTTACGGAGAATATTGGCCTACATGTAGTTCTCGCAAGAACTCTGCCACAAGTTACACCAGAAGGCGGCGTGTCAATCAGGATGCGACATCCATCCAACAAGTCAGTCAACCATTGCCCGAGTTGGCACTCACTGTAGTAGTCTGTCTGCTCTGCGCGACAACGTTGAAGATTCTATGGAGCTTATATCGACGACATTTCTTGAGATGAGAGAAGTCGAACGGCTGCTCAATCGATATGCTGGCCTGTTTGCGAAAGGAGAGACGAGAAATGCATCGCCCATCCGCCCCTACGACAACCTCTTCATGCCTGAGAATAAATGGACCGGCAAGTCAGCGACATGGTACGACGTGGTGCAGTTGAGCCATCATACGGATTATGGTCGGCTCCTGTTGTTCTATTGAAGAAAGAGGACGGTAAATCCTTATTATGTGTCGACTATAGAGCCCTAAACAACGTCACAGAGGAGGACGCCTATCCTCTTCCGAGTATATTGATGCCAGCCTTGACGCACTGACCGAGCACATTGGTTGTCAACTCTTGAATTCATGTCCGGCTACTGGAAGGTTGAACTGGCACTTGAAGTCAGCTGCAAGTCGACGTTTGATACCAGAAAAGAGTATTCCAGTCTGTGTTATGCCCTTCGGGTTCTGCAATGCGCAGGATGCCTTCAAGCGGCTGATTGGAGGCAGTGCTGCCTGGCCACCCTATGAGACGTTCCTGATATACTTAGACGATATAATCGTATTTGGGCAGACATTTCAGGAGACAGTCGGAAACCTGGGATTGGTGTTCCAGCGACTGCATCTCCATGGACTGAAATTAAAGCTGTCTAATGTGTCATCGGGGTAAGGTAGCCAACTTGGGACAGTTGGTGTCTGGTGACGGAATCGAAACCGAACCTACTAAGGTTGAGGCAGTGTGAGAATTGCCAGTCTTTGTCTCACAGACAGAAGTACGGACTGTATTTATTACAGAATGTTTTTCCATGAGTTTCGCGTGAACAGACGAATGTCAGGCTGCATTCGAGACATTGACGCAGAAGATGACAAGGGAAAGTGGTGGCCAACCGGCAGCAGAATCCTAACCATGGCAGAAAAGGCGTACTGTGTGACCAGACGTGAGCTACTGTAGTTCGCCTTGTGAGATCCTTTCTGCACTAATTGTACGGGCTAATTTCTGCTTAGAGGGAACCATGGATTCTGAGGTGACTAATGAAGTTTAAGAAATCAGAAGCTTGCTCCTTGCGTTCATGTCTTTTCAACTTACCAGTTTAATATTGAACACCGACCTGGTCGAAAGCATATTAATGCAGACACGCTGAGTAGACGTCCCAGTCAGCAGTGTAGGCGATCTCTACGGAAAGAGGCCGATGAAGCGGCGATCAGTAGAGCTGTGGTTCTGACATCTTCGAATGAGGAATTATTTGTGGGGAGCCTGTGCCTGTGACACTATCTGCCTGTGACGTTAGACGGGGGTCTTCGGTGGTGATATGCCGACAAAGGCCGGGTGAAGGCCAAGTTGCTAGTGGTGCCGCGGTCCCTCAAGAATAAGATACTAAAGGAGAACCACGATGGGTTGACAGGACGAATCCTGGTAAGGGAACAGCACCGTGGGTTGATGACTAGATGTCGCGGGGAACTGATTGCCGTGGACCGGTCCAGCCATGGACTTTTGAAAAACTGGGAAGCGCCTACATCATTGTTATCTCTTACTACTTCATTAGGTGGACGTGATAGACTTGTATGTCAACAGGTTTGGTATTCCGTCGTTGATCCATTCAGATCAGGGAAGACACTTAGGGAGTCGTCTCTTCCAGGGCATGCACCGGATCCTTGGGATGAAGAAGGCCAGTGCGACGGTCTACTATCTCCAATCCAGCGGGGACGGTGATAGAGCGATTCAACCAACCCATGGAACATATGTCTCATGCCAGAGCATCCCGTAATCCAGAAGGTTAGGGTGTCCAAATACCCCTGACGTTGATGACGTACCGGACGGCCGCCCATGAAACTACAGGCTACCCACCAGATATGATAATGTTCTGGAGGGAAACGACTCTACCTAGGCACTGGCCGTGGGAGTCCCGCTCAGTGAGCACACGGAGACCATACCCTGGGTCGGCGACTTTCAAGATTGAATTTAGACGTCTATGAGGATGCCTTAGGGTATACAGGCAAGTTTTGTATCGACCGAAGCGCCTGAAGAGGTTGTCAAAGAGGAATAATCCATTACCAAACCCACAAATATATTATGCGATTATCTCCCCATGATCATTGGAAGCAATCAGCCTGAATCAGTGTCCAACCAGTCAGAAACGAGCGAGTTTTGCTCGATTATATTCTGATATGTGTGCAGATTGCATTGAGTTAACATGTGTCAGTGACTGAAGTAGACCTCACTTGACGTCACTATAGCCAGTTTTATTTAACGCCCGGGTGTCCGAATACGCCTCACAGAAGGAATGTTTTCGCCATAATCAGCGCTTGTCCGAATTGATTCCAACACCTGAGGTGAATTTGGACGATATAAATTTAGACTTAATTAGCTTAATTAATACTTATCCGATATGGACTAGATTAATAGAACTTACATGTGGAATGTCATCAAATATCTGTGCCAGATATGATCACACCCAAATCCGTCCAAATACACCCCATTTTATGATACCGGTTCTCAAAAGCCTAATAATGCCAATTAACGGTGAATCGTTAATTATACTTATTCTAAGCATAATGACACTTTCTTTGAATACCCCGGTTCTGGGAAGATATAGTAGATATTTATAAATTATGTCAGTTATCACCAGTTCAACATATTCTCGTGGGTTAAAAGATATAATACAAGGTGAAATTATACCAACCAGTAGCTGATCAGCTGAAGTCACGGGTCACTGCACAAACAGGCTCTTCTCTCAAACACTTGCAGAAGTCGGATTGATAAAGCAACCACGTAGCGGTAGTCCTTCACACTATAAATCAAAGACAGATATGCGGTCGAAATCCTATATGTTCGGGGGGTTTTTCTTTTTCTTTTGAATTGAAAAGGAATAATTTCCCATAATTCTCAAATAGTTTTGATACACATTATCCGGGATTAATGTCAAAGATTATTTTATTATTATTTTTATTAACATTTGACCAATATATTCTTTAAAACTTTTCGGTTTTTCATATCAATGTATATATGCCCGTATACGTAGTGCTTACACTGAATAAGTAGGGGTGCGCCGATATATCTCCCTTCAGATATTTCCTCGTGCAGATATTTCTCACTGCGGACATTTCCCTCTTCGAACAGTTTCCCCTTCGTATATATTTTTGTACTGCGTGTAGGACATTTTACGTATGTGTGACACATTTGTAATATTGACAAAAACAGTCGTAAAACATGAAATGAAAGGAGTAAATTTGAATTTAAAACTAGGACTTTTGTCAGTGATCACAACAAATTTTGAGTATAATTTAATTACAAAGTTGATAACTTCACGACAATCAAATTACACACTTGAACTGTTAGTCTTTTTCATCAGGGTAGCTCTGGTGACGATTAGAATAGCCTCCCGTATTCTTCCCACCTTATCCCAGGTGGCGCTGTGATATAACCATCACTTCCGCTCACGTTTTTCCCAAAATTTGGGATAATGGCGGGTAGTGAACTGGTTTCAAATGTGTTAGATTCCACCGAGCTTACATCTTTATCCCAGCCGGTTATAGACAAATTAGAATGCCACTTAGGTGTTCAAATACAGCAACTTGAGGAATGGAAGTCAAAATTCGAAAGGTTGAGGGTAAACTCGGGTAAGATTCAGGAAGTTGTGGTGTTGGAAACTGGTGTATGCATGATGACAACTATACACTCGGACAACATTTGGTGGAGGGGGGTGGGGGGGGGGGGTGACATCACCATGTGATTTATTTTTTAGCACCACTCAGTGAATCGATCTTCGGACTTACTAAAGAGTGAATTTTACACATGAAAAAACAAGAACAACCAGGTTTGGGATAAAGCTATTTCGAGCTTTTTTAGATCCATCTGGCTTTTTTAGCTTGATCGAGCTTTAAAAATGTCACTTTTACTCGTAATGATCATGGGATGTCCAATTTCCGTGGCAAAGCGTGCGTCCACAGTTTCACCGTGGTGAGCTGAACACGGGAGAAGTTCAAAACCGAAACAATCTCCCTTGTTCACAATTACGTTGTTGTTATATTTCATATCAAATTATTCTTATGATGCACATTCAACAACGTTTTCTCACCTCCTGTCTTGTCATCAACACTTTTACATCTCATCAAACGTCGGACTTGAGGCCATCATTCATGGCGCCTCGCTTTCACTATGATCTGGCAAGCCCACGCTATCGGATATGCCGAAATATGGATTTTTAATTTTCCATCGGGTATGGTGGACCTCAGACCCCTCGCTTGCGTAAACCAGAGGGGCGCTCCGCCCCGCCCCCCTCAGAGTGCGCCCCGCCCCTTCTGAGATGCCCGAAAATGCGCCCTGCCCCATTTAGACCGCGCCCCGTCTCTTCCTTAAAGCCGTGTTCTGCTACTATACTTTATGAATACAGGTTGTTTATTTCCGAATTCCATTCCTTCACATCGTTGATCCGCCCCAACTCTAAGAAGGATTAAACTGTCTTAGGACCGTAGTTGTGTACGGAAACAATTCTGTCCGCCATATTTGCTTGAAGCAACGTATTCAAGTACTGGCGTTGTGATTGGCTGGCCTTGATAAGGCGGTACTCTTAGCCAGTCAGAAACCTCGTTACGTTATCTTGAGATTGAAAGCCGTACGTCGCGGGGAAAACCCGCAAAATGGTACATCTTCAGAAAATGTATGACCTATCCCAAAGTTCACGATCAGACAACATGCAGGCGAAAATACGGTATAATTCGTTGTTTTCCGCGTTTCAATGGTTGATCTTCAATGTACAATCTAGATCAACTAAATTTATAATGTCGGCTGCTTCAAACGTAGGCCTACAAGTTCAACGTTCAGTTTTATTTTTTTAACAACAAAACTGGCATAATGTTAGCAACAAAGTACATATCATAGGGCGTGTGAACAGTACTATGTAGTGAATGAAGAACAGAAATGCTGCAACTTTATGCCCTGACCTGATCATGTACATGTCACGCTAAGAACCTTGGGGTAGGTCATAAATTTTCCGAAGATGTACCGTCTTGCGGAAAACCCCGCTGTTTCACACTGATAATCACGTCGGACTTATAGATTAAATAATTACTGGTACTAAGCTCTTTTAATGATAAGCTCGAAGTTTCAATACTTCTTACGTAATTTGGCTGTTGTTTGCCTCATGTTGACCCTGTTTATTTGTGGTGAACTCTTCCGGTTTGCAACCTTCAGTCGATTCGTTGGTGATCGCAGCCACGTGGAGACGTCGACTCAGTCTAATTTTATGGGACCGATTATCTCAAATCTATTATCTGCCGCATTATTTCAGAAATTTCAAATTGATTTGAAGCCTTGTTGAGATATGGCGATATTACGTAGCCCATTTCATCCGAATAGTATAAAGCCCATTTAGCAGTAACAACAACAAATTTTCATGCAAATTCCAGTGAAAATTATGAGTATCTTGAAAGAAGTAGATCATAGCTACCTATATCACAGCAAGCTGAACATTCATATGATCTATATTCAGGCTTCACTGGTATAATGATTTGCACAAATAATGAATATCTGAAGATAAAAACATCTAAATCCATTTGTGAACTTTGAGGTATGGTACTCGCTGCTTTTCAGTAGCATTTTGGGAGTACCGTAATAAAGATGTTCTATTTGTCATTATTTTCAAAGATTTCAGTTCAGAAGTTATTGCTCAGAAATTATATACATATGGGATAGGCCTATGGCAAATCAACCTTAATTCTCTCTCTCTCTCTCTCTCTTGATATGATCAGTAAATAGTTTTCTCGGTTGACATCTTGTGAATTCCAAACTCTTCCGTATCCAATCCGATTAAAACCTGATCTAAAAAGAAACACTTCTCATCTTGCCTGTGGCTTGGACTGAGACACAGGTTTCCATGCAGATCCAGGTCACTCGTATGGCCCATCTAGGAGCGACAGGTGCATGGTATATGCAAAACTCCTATTTTAACTTGTTTCAACAGATGAATATTTTCTTCTCTCGAAACCATGATGATTGACCTTCGTTGAACATTAATAATAGAATTTATATATTTTGATCAATTCCAGGAGACATTTCTCTCATGAATCTAGAGGTCAATCTGTCTTCCCCCCAGAGTTGTGGCCTAACATTGACGTTTTCAAACATACATTAATAAATCAAGGAGAAGCTCTGTGATTGGCCATTGGTCATGACTCAGAACATGGAGATGGACGGGGAAGGGAGGGGGGAGTCAGATTTACATGACTGACAAGTAAACTAGGGAGTGCTTACTGCAGATCTAATTTTAAGCAGATTTCCTGTGTATCATCCTTTCAATCCATTCTTTCAATGCATGTGATCGACAGAAATGAATGGTGATATTAGAAAATACCGATACCGCCGCCGCGACTACTAGTGCCTCTGACATGCCCCTTTATTCCTCGTCCGCGCAAAAAGTGCCCCTTTTCAACAGACTAGCACCCTGCCCCTTTTTTTTTCAAGGTAGGGGTCTGGACCTGAATGCACATACAAGCCAAAATTTCAAATATGGAATAAAAAAGTGAGCGACTAATCACATCTATCGAATGATTACTTGGTGGTGAAACTCGTTGAATAAAAGATATATTATTTTACGAAACATTGTCATCAGAACCAATAGTAGCAGTTTCCCCTTTCCTGTCAAAACGCACACACCACGTTTACAGTCATGAAGTAACACCGGCGCTTCAGGCATGCCACCAACTATTAAGTATGAAATCGGGGATTCCAGATATACTGTCCCATGATTTGATCTGTACTAACCCACAGTATTTTATTTGCCCAAATAAAAGTTTGGTTTGTATGTACATGATGTGCATTCAGGTCCACCATACCCGATGGAAAATTAAAAATCCATATTTCGGCATATCCGATCACGTGGGCTTGCCAGATCATAGTGAAAGCGAGGCGCCATGATGGCCTCAAGTCCGACGTTTGATGAGGAGATGTAAAAGTGTTGATGACAAGACAGGAGGTGAGAAAACGTTGTTGAATGTGCATCATAAGAATAATTTGATATGAAATATAACAACAACGCAATTGTGAACAAGGGAGATTGTTTCGGTTTTGAACTTCTCCCATGTTCAGCTCACCACGGTGAAACTGTGGACGCACGCTTTGCCACGGAAATTGGACATTCCATGATCAGTACGAGTAAAAGTGACATTTTTAAAGCTCGATCAAGCTAAAAAAGTCCGATGGATCTAAAAAAGCTCGAAATAGCTTTATCCCAAACCTGACAACATCAACTATGTTATTTTGTTACTATGCGGATGGTCCAGAATTCAAAACCTCTCCAGATTTATTGACTATAGTGCCTGCTTAGCCTTATAAGACGCCAAGTGGAAGCCTATGCGTCTTATCACGGTAGTTGCGTGTCAAAAAAACAATTTCAAAACGTCCAAAAAATACTTAATTTCAAACCTCTTACACCTACCTGAATCCTTTCCATGATCACCTAAATGTGAGTGGATGGTGTCATTAGGGTGTTTATATGCAGGTGCAAAGCACAAGAATGGAAACATTTTATCAACAATTTCTACGGCCGCCTTGATTTTCGATTGCCACCCTGTTTGTGTAATGCGCATTTGTCGAACAAATATCTGGTTAAAAAAGCACATAGCTAGTTAAACCATGCTCACAATGTGTAGCCATGTGTTTTCATACGCCCGCCGAAAAGGCGGACGTATTATGTGATGGCGGTTTCCGTCCGTCTGTCCGGTGTCCGGTCTGTATCTGGAACAGTTTTCTATTTACAGTTCCAATGTTTTCTTCTCAAAGCTTCACTTTTATTACATCAGTGCCATTTTCCTCCTTTGGAGATCCCCTCTGCAATAGAAATTAACTCCCTTGACTGACCGCTAGGTGGCGTGCTTCCGCGCATGCGTCTTCCTCTTTTTCCTATTGCACGTCTAGGAGATAGACGTGCCTTGGAGAGCTCAACGAGTTTCGCTAAGTTTATATACTGATAGTATTGTTAGTGAAAGTTTTGCGCGTAGTTTAGCTTAGGAGTATTCTATAATGTCTGCTTCTAATGTATCTACCCCCTCTACTGGTCGGCGGTGTACTAAATGCCGTCAATTTGTGAAAAAGAAAGACCCTCACTCTAAATGCATCACTTGCCGTAATCAGCTGTGTGCGCCACGGCAAACTTGTAATGAGTGTATTACATGGGATATGACTACCTGGAGTTTGTATATGGCCTTCAAGCAAGATCTGGCTTTGTCTTCTGCAGAAAGGTTACCACCAGAACAGCGTATTGCTTCCTTGCAAGCTGTCATTGCTGAGATACAACAACTCCAAGATTTACCTAAGGCCGCTCCCGTCGGCACGGTGGACAAGCCGGGACCCGGTACAGTGGTGAAGAGAATTCTTCCACTCCAGTACAGAGAAGGACCCGTCAACACGGACGATGTACATAGTACAGCCTCGTCGCCGAGAATTCAGCCTTCCGGATGGAAAAATCAATCCACACCATCGGGAAGTTTTACGGCCGGGCAGGTGCATCATTCTTCATCCGAGAGTCCGGACCATGGTGAAACTAGGGCCGATCAACGGGCAGATGTCAGCTCCAGTGTCCCGGATTCGACCCCGCCCATTAAGCGGAGAAAGAAACCAAAGAGAAAACATCATTCTCAGAGGAAATCAGTCCACACAATGAGTCCCGTAGATGAGGATGTGGGGTATATTTTGCATGTTGATTCACCCGGAGCCGTGGACCCGGAGTTGACTCAATTAACAGCTTTACCGATGCCCGTAATTGCGGATAAACCTGACAAGCGGGCCGTATCTACGGAGATTTCACAATCCCGGCAAAGGGAAAAATCGACCGAACCACTGAAACGGAAACGGACGCCTGATGTTCACCAACTCTGGGACCAGGTCGTATCAGCCAGACTACCGACGGATTCCAACCATCGACATGGGAATCCCAGAGATACGGACAAGGATAAGAGCCATAAGTCCGAATCTCAGCATTCTAAAAAACCGACTGAGCCACGGAAACGGCATGAGACTTCAGATCGGGGCCGGGCTATGGAGCGTTCCAAGCCATTGAAGCGGAAGCAATCTCCTAAGATGGGGCACGATAAAAAATCGGATTCGCCACAAAAGCGGAATCGGATTAAAGAGAATCAGCCCAAGGACAGGGCAGAAGTCAGGCCCTTAATCAAATCTCCGGAACGGAAGAGGAGACGGAAAACTTCCGACCACAGTCGATCTCGCTCTCCCCATCCTAGACGACCACGTAGGCGCACGCGTTCCCGTTCTTCAGGACACCGGCGCTCCAGATCAGGTTCCAGAAACCGAGCCTATGATCCCGTGGAACAGAACAGGGTTCATGATGAATCCCCTACATCGGAAGAGTGTCTTGATGACCGCCGTCGTCGTAGTAGATCACCAGCCTCTTCGACGGACAGTCACAAAAGATCTGCTTCATCTGAGTCTGACACTGGGAAGGGAGATAAACTCACACTTCGATCCAAGATGGCGGCAGTTTATCAATTACTCCCGAATTTACCACTTCCTGATCCCAATAAAGACAAAGAAAAGAAGCGGAAACGTCAGACTTACGCTGCGAACTTAGAGGATATTCCCGTGGATACGGTAGGATCATCTCCGACATCCTTTCCGCCCTCAACGCAGTTTCCTCATCTCTTCAGTTTGTTGGATGAACAACGAACAAGATCTTTCTCACTTCTACCGAAGCGTCCGGGTCAATACAAGACATATTCCATGCATCGGGCCATATTACCCGCCAAGTCGGCGCCAGCGGATGCGGAATTGGATCTCATTCTGACGAATAATAAACCCACACAACTGGATTTTCCTGTTACCCAAGCCCGAGTTGTGGAGGAAAGTTTACTGAACCAACATAGAATTTCTTCATATGCAGATTGCCTCATTTCAGCGTCTACTAAGATGCTCAACGACATCGATCTGCGACGTGGTAAAGATCATTCGGTTCAAATATCATCTAGTGAACTCGAGTTCCTGCAGGGTTTCACAGAGTCTCTGGACCGAGCTAATGCCCATATTATGGAAAATATGGTCTTCTCTTACTCATCCATAATCCATGCTCGAAGATCAACCTACCTGAAGCTGGCGAGAACAGATGTTCCTGAATCAGCGAAGCGTCAGCTCATGCTACAACCGTTGGCATCGGAAACCCTCTTCAACGGAGCGGTCCGCCAGTGCGTACCAGACATGAGAGAGGAGAGATATTCTCGTATGGCTTCATCCGGCAAGCGTGGCTCCAACCGTCAGTATGGCAAGCACAAGGGTTCGCTCGGAAAGCCTACAAAGTGGCAAAAGGGACAGAAGTTCCAGCAATATCATCAGGAAGATTTTCGTCCCTTTAACCAGCAACAGGGTGGAGGACGACCAAAGTTCCTCGGCAAGCAACACCAGTCCTCCAACAAAGGAAGAGGTGGAAAACGTCGGGATTGACTTCGCTCATGGTCCACCAAATCATCCTATCATTTCCCCATTAAACGTTTACAGCATTCCACAATTTCACCAATTTCACCACCCAGTAGTAGGTGGCCGCCTGCAAATTTTCTGGGAGAACTGGGACTTCATCTCACCAGACGCATGGGTAAAACGTACCCTTCGAGACGGTTTCCGTTTGACGTTTCAACGTTATCCTCGTCTCATCGCTCATCCCAAGCCATCTCGGATCCCAGTTCGGCCAGAACATTTGCAGACTTTGTTGACGTCGGTGCAAATACTCATCGACAAGGGCGCAGCACGGGAACTTCCTCCGAGCGAGAATTCACCCGGTTTTTACAGTCCCGTTTTTGTCATCCCGAAGAAGGACTCGGGCCAGCTGCGCATGATAATAGACTTGCGTCGACTCAACAGAGACTGTCTAGCCCCACCACCGAAATTCAAGATGGCGACTATCCCGTCACTTCGGTCCCGTCTACTTCCGGGCACATGGATGACATCCATCGATCTGCAGGACGCCTACCTCCATGTCCCCATATTCCCATCTCATCGGCGTTATCTGCGATTCACAGTAGGCAAACGAAGATTCGAATGGCAGGTCCTCCCCTTCGGTATCTCCGTCGCCCCATGGTGCTTCACGAGAATCACAAACCCAGTCGTCACATATCTCCATCTTCGGGGCGTCAATATAGAGGCCTACATAGACGATATTCTACTGTGGGGACCCAATCCGGCGGTCCTCTCTTCCCAGACAAGCTTTGCTCTAGAGGTACTCAGACAACTGGGATTCATACCCCATCCAGACAAGTCGGAGTTGTCTCCAGCGCAACAACGGAAATACATCGGAGCAATGTTCGATACGGAGAGAGCGATTGCCCTGCCTCCAGAGGATCGGTGGACCAAGATACAGCTACAAATCAACGCCTTTTTATCATCTCCGTTCCGGTTGTTACAGCAGTGGCAGGCTCTTCTAGGCCTTCTAACCTCCGCCCAGGACTTGACACGGCACGGCAGACTGTATCTTCGTCCACTGCAGTTTCATCTTCATCCTTATCTTCGCTCACTCAGCTTCAATCCGCGAATACCTGTTCCACATCATCTTCGACAGTACCTCCATTGGTGGCAGTCCCGCTACAACGTAATGTCAGGAGTATCGCTACATCCATTTCGCCCAGCCCATCACCTCTTCACAGACGCATCGCTGACGGGATGGGGGGCTCATATGGAAGATCTACAGGTATCCGGAAGATGGTCACAGCAGGAATCCAGTCTCCACATCAATATCCTGGAAATGTTGGCCATCCTTCATGCACTACGTCACTGGCGGCATCATCTTCATCTATCATCTGTTCTAGTGGCATGCGACAACAGCACAGTGGTGCATTACATCAACAAACAGGGCGGCACGAAGTCTCACCCTTTGTTCCTGAAGACACTCGAACTATTTCTAGAGACTCAACAGAACCACTGTCACATTCGTGCACGTCACATCCCGGGTCGGCTCAATGTGATAGCAGACAGTTTGTCCAGACCCGATCGGATTTTACAGACGGAATGGCGTCTACATCCCGATGTCTTCAAACAGATCTCGATCATCTGGGAACAGCCGCATCTCGATCTGTTTGCAACAAGACACAACACCCAGCTTCCATTATACGTCAGCCCAGTACTCGATCCGCAGGCCCATGCAATCGATGCCTTGTCAATCAGTTGGGACAATCTGATAGCTTATGCATTCCCGCCACTGGCGCTCATCCAATCAGTGCTTCAGAAGATCCAGGACCATGTTTGCATAATCATTCTGATCGTTCCATGGTGGCCTCATCGACCCTGGTTCGCTCATCTAGTACAACTATTAACAGACACACCTCGGCGGCTGCCAGCGTGGTGGTCACTACTCAGTCAGCATCGTCAAGGAGTATATCACCAGCGCCCCGAGTGGCTCAATCTTCACGCGTGCAGGCTATCAAGCAGTCACTCACAGCGGAAGGCTTTTCAAGCGAGGTTGCAGAGGCTATGGTTGGTGCAAACAGAGAATCAACCACACACCTCTACCAGTCAAAGTGGAAGTATTTCGTGGAGTGGTGCAACAGCCGTAACTACGTTCCCTACTCTGCCACTATTCCAATAGTTGCTGACTTTCTATATCACCTTCAACATGACAGACGGTTCCAGCCATCCACTATTGAAGGATACAGATCAGCACTTAGTAAAGTTCTTCATTTAACGGCAGGGATTGAAATTGGGCAAGACGCCAACATTGCAGCTCTTATTAAATCCTTTGCCTTACAAGCCCGTCGTACTCGTCAACTTTTACCGAAGTGGGACTTGGGTGTAGTCCTTAGTGCCCTGCTCCGACCGCCTTTTGAACCATTAGCCGACGCAAGCATCAGAGCAGTATCGTTCAAGGCAGCTTTTCTCATGGCCTTCGCTCTTACTACTAGGATTTCTGAACTCCATGCTTTAGAAAGAGCTTCTCTAAGATGGACTGATGGGTGGACTCGTATATCGTTCAGAACCATACCAGAGTTCATAGCCAAAAATGAGACTACATGCCCGGGACCTTGCATACAACGCCGTTATGAGATCCCGGCACTGACAAATATTTTAGACGAGTCATTAGACCAAGATAGACTTTTATGTCCTGTTCGTACCATTCGTCACTACATTCTACGAACGGACCCCAATAGAGGTAGTCGACGGCTACTATTCCTCTCTCTACAACCAGGAGCTAAATCGGACATTACCAAGAATACAGTGGCTTCCTGGTTAAAAAGACTTATTCATTGGACTTACACATTGGCTATTGTTACCCCTCCACTGCTGTCTACCGTTTCGTCCCATGAGATTAGAGCCCTCTCTGCGTCATGGCCATTGTGGCGAAACCTTTCCGTTGATGAAATTACCGCCTCGTGTGCCTGGCGTTCAAATTCGACTTTTGCTGATCATTATTTACGTGATCTGTCAGTTCAGGCTGAGGGGGTAGCTGCATTAGGACCATTAGTTGCAGCACAACGTGTAATCCGTTAGCAGCTCAAAGAAAGGGGGGGAGCAGCGGTGTCAAGTTCAAGACTTCCCTTACCTCGGTAAGTCATACAACTATATCCACGTGCAAGAGGAAGGGACTTCACAGTGATGACAGGGCATACCTCGCCCTCCCGTGGCGAGGGATAGAGTAGATGACGGGACTGCGGTCGGTTCTTTACCACCAGCTCACCATCTCACCTGTTCCCTGTGAGTTCCCTACATCTTACACTTAAGAAGGGAATTTATCAGGATACTCCCTATGGGCTAGGGCGTGCTTCACACTATGCGAAATGAGATGACCGGCGTCCCAACCGCCTCCGTTGGGAGTCTGGCACTGATGTAATAAAAGTGAAGCTTTGAGAAGAAAACAGGAAACATTTAAAAACAATGTTTGTGTTTTTTATCAAAGCAAACCTTTTATTACATCGGATCTACCCAACCCATCCTCCCCTCACGCTGCGGCCATCAAAGGCACGTCTATAACGTCACTGCAGTAGGGAAAAAGAGGAAGACGCATGCGCGGAAGCACGCCACCTAGCGGTCAGTCAAGGGAGTTAATTTCTATTGCAGAGGGGATCTCCAAAGGAGGAAAATGGCACTGATGTAATAAAAGGTTTGCTTTGATAAAAAACACAAACATTGTTTTTAAATGTTTCCTTTTTGGTGAGTGGATACCCTACGGGGAGACGATGTGTCGCGTACAAAAATGAAGGTCGCGGTCAGAGGTCAAAGGTCACTGGCCTGAAAAACAGGAAATCAGTGAAGTGTTCGTGTCCGGTCTATATCTCTGGATGTTTTCTATCCACAGTTGCAATTTTTTGTGAATGGATACATCAGGTGGAGACGATGTGTCGCGTACCGAAATTCAGGTCGAGGTCAGAGGTCAAAGGTCACTTTTGCCTAAAAATCAGGAAATCATTGATCATTGATAGTTTTTTATCTACAGTTCTAATTTTTGGCGAGTGAATGCCCTAGGGGGAAACGATGTGTTGCATGCCAAATGTAGGTCGAGGTCAGAGGTCAAAGGTCAGTGTGAATGAAAAATCAGGAAATCATTATAAATTTCTAATTTTTGAGATCTGGTGTCAGCCAGAGGCTCTTTAGAATGCAATAGGGAAATGGACAAAAGTGCAAACTGACTCACGGGATAGCCTTACGCTGCATGAAAGTAGTTCCACAGAGATGAGTTTTGGGGAACCTTAGTGGTTGAAAGGCTTTTGTATGTCTATATTTAGTCACTAATACTCACTTGGCATATATTTGATCCCTTATCTGCATTAAATATTACTCTGTTCATTGTTTTCCCACAAAATATGAGATTAATACGCTCTAAAGTATGGTAGACTGGTATCGTCACTTTACCAAAGCTTGGACTCTGCTGAGAAAATTATACAGTTTAGCTGGTTAGGTGTATATGTGAGAGATGCTCTACCATAGCAGCCAACCTGGCCACCATTGTCTCATTATCACCTTTTGCAGGCCACTGTTTGCTTTTCTCACAAGAGCAAGCTGTAACATATCTTATAATCTTTTCCTATCTTGTACTCCACCAGTCAACCTGTGGAATATCCAGAAAGTGTAATACATGTCTTGTCTTATCCTAACTTGTGACATAACCATCATCAACCTTCATGTCCAGCGCTTCTCACTCATAACACTAAATCAATCTCTATTTACCCCTAGGTATAATCTCTCTTATTTACCCCTAGGTACATGTATGTTCTGTACAAACTGATCTTAATCCCCTAGACTTCATTCCACTGGCCCCTTTTTTCATCGAATTCTCAACAGGTCAGTTTGCAGTTTCAACGCAACATCAACAATACCATGTTAAAGAAGGTATCATATTGCTTTCTTTATTCTGGTTAAATTAACATTGTGGTCATGGTGTTCATCTGGAATGCCGAACTGACGTATTGGAGGAATTATGTATCAAGATAAAGAGCAAAATTCAGCTATTTTGGTGGAGTCAAGGTTGGATGAGCTCCTACTGTAGTGTCTAATTGGATGGAAATTAATTGGGTAACACATGGTTAGCCTAACGTGTGCAACTTCCCTCATTATAGGACTACCTTTCATTGTTTCCACAGATCAATTTCACATAAACTACGATAAAAGTAACTCCGAAAATGGAAGTCATTGTTATATAATATTCTATATTTCGGCTTCCATTTTCGGAGTTACTTTTATCCTAGGACTGCCTTTCTTTGGTACATGTTCAACTTCATCATGTCGGTACCGTTTAAGAAGGGCCGTTTGCGCCATAAATCCAAACGTTTAATAAATTTAAACGTTTAACTTGCACCAACCAATCAGATGTCATGAATTGACATTTGGAAGACCTTACTGTCCAAAAGCAAACGTTTGCTGTTGTAACGTCCAACACTTTAGACGTTTCCTGTCAAAAGGCAAACGTTTCCAGTAGTAATATTCAAGACTTTTAAACGTTTCCGGTTTAAGGGAAATCACTACCGGTTGTGATCGTCCAGCCAGATTTTTTTATTGCTGCCGCATATGTTCAAACCTCAACATCAACACGTGTCCACTGGCGAAACGTTTCCGCTATGTAGTCTGTTGGAACCAATCAACATAACCCTTACAAATATTCGCGCATATTGTATTCCTCATGCCCACCGTGCATCATGTCCTGCGCAAATTGTCCCGGTGCCAAAGATATTCTCCAAAACCTGATTTGTAAGAACGGTTTTCATTGGTTAAAATACACTACATACCGGAAACGTTTGCCAGTGGAGATTTGCACGTGTTGGTCTAGATGTTGGAATACACGCGACCCAAATAAAAAATCTGATTGGACGATCACAACCGGAAATGTTATCCTTTTAACCGGAAACCTCTAAAGACCGAATTTTTCTCTTGACAGAAAACGTCTGAAGTCGCGAATTTACAACTGGAAACGTTTGCTTTTTAACAGGAAAATGTCAGTTCATAACATCTGATTGGTTGGTTCAAGTTTAAACGTTTAAACTTTTAAAAGCTTTACAATTTTTAAACGTTTAAGAAGTTAAAACGTTTAAAGGATGCGTTTATGGCGCGAACGGCCACAGGATGTAACTTGTGATTGCGTTTTACCCACATACATTCGTGCCTGGTGCCACCTGTGCCTAACTTGAAATTAAATATATAATTGTGCGTTTATTTCATTACAAACTTATCCACAAATAACCCAGCTACCAGATCTCATTAAAGCCCATAGGCTCTAGTTTGTTTGTGGATTCAATAGGGGGAAATGAAGTGTTGCATGTCAAAATATAGGTCAAGGTCGAAGGTCAAAGGTCATTGTGACCCAAAAATCGGGAAATTATTAAAAATAACATTTTTTTTGTGTCAGTAGATACATTAGGGGGACTCAATGTGTCACATATTAAAATGTAGGTCAAGGTCAAATGTCAAGGTCACTGTGACCCCAAAATCCTGAAATTGTTGAAAATCATGATTTTTTTAGTCCAGTGAGAAAAACGGCTAGCCGTTTTGTCATGTACCAAAATTAAGATCCAGGTCAATAGTCGAGATCACTGTGACACCAGAATCAAGGTCAAAGGTTATTGTGACCTAGAAATCAGGAATTCCTAAATAATAACTAATTTTTGGTGAGTGGATTCAATAAGGGCAAATGAAGTGTCGCATACCAAAAATTAGGTCAAGATCAAAGGTCACGGTTACCCCAAAATCAGTAAATTATTAAAAATAACATCTTATTTTGTATCAGCAGATACATTTTCTTTTGTATCAGTAGATACATTAGGGGGACACGATGTGTCACAGACCAAAATGTAGGTCAAGGTCACTGTGACCCCAAAATCGTGAAATTGTTAAAAATCTTGATTTTTTGTGTCCATTGAGAAATTACGGGGAGATGGTTTGTCATGTACCAAAATTTAGGTCAAGGTCACTGTGACTCCAGAATCAAGAAATCTTTGAAAAGTACTTTTTTTGTGTCAGTAGATACATTACGGGGACATGATGTGTCACGTACCAAAATGTAGGTCAAGGCCGAATATCAAGGTCACGGTGACCCCCAAAATCATGAAATTCATAAAAATCATGATTTTTTTGTGTCCATTGATACATTGACGGAAGACGATATGTCGTGCACCAAAGTTTAGGTCAAGGTCAAAGTCACTGTGACCCCAAAATCAGGAAATCATTTAAGTCACATTTTCATATGCCTGTCGAAGACGAGGTCATGTAATGTGATGTTGCATTCTGTCCATTCATCCAATAACATTTGTTGTCCATGCGATATCTCTAGTTTCAAGGTATGGAATGGTATCAGATACCTTACTCGCATGGCGAAGAGGAGCCATACATCAATTTGTAAAATGTCAAGGTCACAGTCCCCCAGAATTGAATCAAGTTTAGCTGACTATATGTGTTAGGTTGGAATATTCAGAGTTCTCTCCCCTACATGTATATGGCATTTGTCCTGTGGAGTTGTCTCCCGTGTTTGAAACAGCTACATTTAGTTAAACTGTTGTGAAATAAAAACCATACATTTACTAATTTAACGGGGAGAGGGGTCCTTTATGAACTTCATACATGTACCTGTTTATCAACTCAAGAACAAAGGTTTACTTCATCACTTTCTTCTTCCTTCATGAAAAATTCTCTCGTCTGAAAGAAATCCATTTGCAGGAAAAGTACTATTTTCTTGTGTTTGACTATTGTCGATTTCATTGTGGGATATGTGAGCTCTCGTTTCTTGCTCCAAAGTCACCCAGTTTCCAAGAGTTAAGCTCATTTTAGTTTATCATTCAATTTTAGATGTGATATGTTACATTCTCAGAATACACACAATTGTAGACCTTTTTCTGGATTGCTAGCTACCAATTGGAATCAAGGCGATTAAACAACCTTGAAATTTGGACCAATGTAATTCAGATATACGGGCGTATATTGAAGTCCTTTGGGCTCTTGTTTAACTGGATGTTGTTTTGTTTGACACATGAACATTACACAAACATGGCTGCAATCGAAAATCGAGGAGGCCGTAGAAATTGTTGATAAAATGTTTCCATTCTTGTGCTACTTGTGCTAATTGCACTTGCATATAAACACCCCAATGACACCATCCACTCACATTTAGGTGATCATAGTACGGAAAGGCTATATTCAGGGGAGTGTAAGAGGTTTGAAAGTAAGTATTTTTCAGACGTTTTGAAATTGTTTTTTTGACATGTAACTACCGTGAAACTTGGAGAGTGCCTTGCCATTGGTGAGAGAACAGTTGTGATTGCTTTTCAGTTACCTTTATAATCCAAGATCACCACCATCAGCCATCTTGCATTGATGGATCTTTAAACATTTCTTATCTGATCAAAAGTTATTAAACCAATCGACTTCAAATTTGGAGAGTGTCTTGACATCGGTGAGAGGACGGATGGCATGTTTTTCAGTTACCTGTGTACTCCAAGATGGCTGCCAGGCATCTTGGGTTATATGTTTTCAATACTGCTGCAGCTTCAGCGTGAGACCCCGCAAGGCCATATGTTGGGGCTCTCAGAATGCTTGTTTTTTTTTTTACAAATGGGATCTACTGAAAATCCGGGGTGATTGAATTATTACAACTTCCATTTATATTCTTCTCCAAAAATCGTGAGTGATCAGTTTCCGATAGGATAATCGATTTATTAGAATAATTACCGTATTGGGTCTCACTGTCACACAGCTACATGTACTTCCCAGTCGATTGCGAAACTGTGATAGCCATGCCTCCAGTGTGTTTCACTACCTTGATGCTTTCTATGAGTTATTATTCGACATATCTATTCAGTACAGTAACCTGGTTATCCACCAACCATATCTACTGGAGTTTCCTTGAAGACTTGAAGACTACAAATTGTATTATTCAGTAAAAATCTTCTTGCTCCCCTCTCTTTGACTTTTCTGAGTGCTTGCCCTCCCCAAACACACACCCACACACTCTTCGGGAACCCCATGGATCAATAGGTGATTTACACAAGACTTTTCTTCCCGGTTGTACGGTACCATAGCTTTTGTTTATTATAAATTTAATCCACCGTTTTATTCCCTCAGAGCAACAGTACTTTGATATCGAGAAACAGCTGTTATCCAGCAATGCCAAACTTCAAACAGAGACCGAGAGATCAGCCAAACTTGAAGAGCGGCTGTCTGAAATAGGTAATAAATAATTTTTGTTTGATTATTTATCATCATGATTCATACTTATTGTATTTTAACACATCTCACAGATGGAAACTTTGTATATGTATCCTTTTGAATCTTCTTCAATTCACTTCTTTCTGAGAGCAATTTCTGACAAAACTGTTCTGTGCCATTAAGATTTTGCATGAAGAAGGTGGGTAGTGGCTGTTGATTTCACTTTTGGCACAGTGCAATCTAGAGGTTTTTCGTATTGTTGTTCACACACATAAACTATTGTGAATACAGAACAACTGGTTATTATTTGATACATGTCCAGAATAACCATGACCTTGTGCCCAATGAATCAGTTGAATAATTATTCATTTAGGTAGAAACTACAACATATATTTGTTGATTGGCGTCACTCATTGTCTCTTTAATGTAATTTCAGAACAAAAGTTTGAAACCACTTCACAGAAGTTGAAAGGTTTAACAGCATCTGAAGAGGGAAGCCTGTCCACCCAGGTAATGTGTGGTCAGCTTCTCCACAGTATAATCAACCATGGTGGTGTCAAATATCATTGATCTGTCTGTCCTCACTTCAACATATGCATGATTATGATGAACGATACATAGTGCAGGGCTTCGTGTTTAGCGCGAGTGATAGCTCACCTGCACGCAAGCACTCGCGTAAATTCATGTCATGAGAGTGATTTTTAGCTCACGTAAACTGTCATATTTTATGTTGTATTATATTGCAACCACTCGCCTGACTTTCATATATGTTCTCCTAAATATTTTGACGTGAGCTATTTTTAGCTCGCGCACTAATTCTAAACACGAAGCCCTGTAGTGAAATGAGTCATTCTAAACTTCTCTTTTATCCTTCATATTTTGTTTGCTGGATGAGGTGAAGGAAATTAATTAGATGAATCGGAGTAGGTTTTGTCCAAGACAACTAGTCAATACACACTCGCAATACGGATTTCTCTGAACAAACCTAGGCCATTATATTTCAATACCAAGATGCATTTCACCATATCAGTGTGGCATTGTTCGTGTAGTGTATTCGGTCAGCCGTATTGGCCCTCGGCCTGTGGCCTCGTGCCAATATGGCAGGCCAATATGAAAACACTTGGTTAATAACATAATATTATTTTTTCATGTTAACTCTCGTCCAGGTTATATGGGAGTTACATAAATTTTATCTGCCAGCTGCTTTTCACAAGTTGGCAATGTCTGTCTATGCAATAGAATACAGTGGCGACAACGATATTTCCGCATTTACTGTCCACTATCTTTCTCATAACATTTGTATAAATATTATTGCTGCTCATCCCGCTTCGATAACGGGTTCATCGGTATTATTCACACTTGTAAACTCTAGATGGAGGAAAATCGTTCTGGTTCTACAATATCACTGATAGTATCAGTTTGCCTTGCGGCTTAGGTCAGCCTCAGTCTTATTTTGGTTCCAGGGGCGAGAGGGTATGCATACACAATTAACTTTTCCCCTGTTGTGTAATCAAAAACATATTTATTCTCCTGAAACCATGAAAATATTACATCGGTGTGAAAAAGAATAAATATCTTCCTGTAAATTATAGAATGAATGCCAACGAGATGTTATTTGAGTTTGAAGAATCCACTAACCCATCTCCCCCTTGTTTTTTATTAGAAATGGGGGGTAGCCATGTTAGTCTGTGTAGTATAAAAGAATAACAAAGGGTGGCACCTTTATGACTAACTAAGTTAATGGTTACGAGCTTTCGCAGATAGTGGATATCTGCTTAGTAAGGTGAAGTTTTTATTGTTTTTGTACACAGACCACACTGCCTGGGCTAGCCTCAGTTGAGTCACTTGGCAAAATAAGCAGCTGCAGGGGTGAATGGTGTAACAAAGCTTAACAAGTGTTCAATTATATATTTCAATGACATAAGAATAAGATCGGTTCACTCGAATATAAAACCCAAGAAGGATGATGTTTCACAAACATGGTTGTAATGTACATGCAATGGCCTCCCCACCCCCACCCCCCAACGCAGTTCAAGTCTGTCGCCAGATTTCCATGATTGAAATCATCCTGGGCTTGCATAGACATTGTGTTTGAAGCTGGTGGTGGGGTCTCGCACCCGAATTTAGTTCCGCTTCCTGTATGATGGATTATGGGGTGTCCAGGTTTCTCTACCATTCGCTGTACAATAGATGTAAAAACAATTGTGTATTACTGACAATTCCATATTTTCAGGACGGGAAGCAAATTTTTCCAAAGATGCTCCCATATATTTCAAAAATCCGGATCTGCCCTTATGTATTGCAAAATTCGAGGACAAATTATGAAAATCGGCAGGGGATGCCGATTCACCTATTACTTTCCTTCACCTAACTGTTGCTTTGTAACCTTTAATACACATGTTTCGGGTTACAATACAGTGCCCCAGAAATTGGAACTCTTCTGCTGAGGAGATTAATGTAGTCCATACACAGAGGTTTTGGTAGTCTGAGATATCAAGATGT
Organism: Hanleya hanleyi; assembly: GCA_036873755.1. Classification (NCBI taxonomy): domain Eukaryota; kingdom Metazoa; phylum Mollusca; class Polyplacophora; order Lepidopleurida; family Hanleyidae; genus Hanleya; species Hanleya hanleyi. The sequence continues at coordinate 96,034 of JAVTVY010042480.1, forward strand.
ATGATCCTGTATTAATGGTTTGAATTCTGTGGTGGAACTGAACTGTATTTGGACAAGTGTGCCTTCCTCTTCATTTATGAATACAAATATAACACACTAGTTTCGTGAATATGAACAACAGGGGTTTTTTTTAACTTCCTTGGCAGTCTGGCCATACAATAAGTCATGTGAGCTACCTATTTGCCCCTTCTTATATAAAGAATTCCACTGTTTTCTTGTGTATTTTTTTTACCATTTTAACATTGGAAATATTATCCTTGGTATGAGGCCATGGCGAACGAAAATTATCCATTGCGGCCTGTGACTGATAATGTAGAATTGTCATACCTGGGTTTTGACACCTATTTGTCTTGTTGTAGTTACGTCTGACCAAAAGAAATGAACAACTGGAGGTGGAGAAGCGTGACCTGGCCATTCTGGTGGAGAAGAAGAACAAGGAAATTGAAGAGCTCAATGGTGACTTACTTCTTAATGAGATATCTGAAATTTTCTTGAACTGTGAACTTTCTGTTTTGGTTTCCAGAAAATTATTGAATTTTATGGTTGTCATGAGCAAGTTAAGCATTGAAGTTGAACTAATGATTTACATCGTCTACTACAAATGTAATTAGGCCTACACTGTTTGGTTGTTTATTATCAGGAGTTTAAGAAAAAGATATCGTACAGTCTGTCAGTATGGTTATTGTTCTAATGCACTCATTTTGGCACTGGTCCTATTCATTTCTTTTTATCACTTCAATTTATATTTGCTGTTCTGCCCTTCATTGACTTGGGTGTACCCGGAGGCATACATAACTTGCAAAGCTTAGATAGCTAAACCCTGCTAATAGGCCTTTCTGTTGTACATTTTCTCAATGCGTATGGTGCAGATGAATGGAAGATGCTATCAGAGAAGGCAACCGCAGCCAGCAATGCCAAATGTGAAGCGATGGCTAAACTAGAGGAGCTCCAAAGTCAGAATGTCCTGTCCAAGGTATGAATTAAGAGGGCTGTAACATTGACCATGTGTGAAAATAAGTGGATTGTATAACTGTGTAATGCTTGAAAATATTAAAGAGGATTCTCGGATGAACACAATGTCAATAATAATTGATTCATAAACCTGATAACCTTTAGGGCCATTTTGCTGCAAAATTTTGTCACCAATAACGAGTTATTTTTACGCAACACTTGGGGATTGGGGATCAAACTCAAAATGATGTACCAATATTGGGTTTTCTTAATATTTTTGGCTGAAAAAGAAAATTATGGGGAAGCTTGCATTTTAGCAAAATCTTATATGAAATTCAATTTATCTTCATGTCTTTGGGAAATATGGTTTGTAGGAAAAAACTTTAAGCCCATTATCAAACCTAACAAGCTGTGTCTGGATGCCTGTGTTGTAGGATTGACAGTGTGTGGTAACAGCTGTATTGTATAACTGTCATGGGTGGAAATAACGGGATCCTCTGTAATATCTGCATTTACAGTAGGTAGATTGTACAACTTTGATAAATGCATAACGTTGAGGTCTCTAATAATTCGATCACTTCAAAAGACACTTTTTAATCGGATTCCAAAATATTCTACCTAAATTTAGCTGCGACTGTTTAAATGTGTTCATACCTGGTTACCCTAGGAGGTGTTGACAAGAGAAAGTGTCCTTCATTTCAAAATTTTGATTTATTTGAGTTGAAAGGCAGTCTAAAAGGGATTGAATTGCTAGAGACCTTATCAGAATAGAAAGTGATAAACTAAAACCAGTGTGAATGACTGTTTGAACTCGATCATGGGACTTTTTGTTTCCACATCAGTACCGCGAGAAGCGTGTGGAGCAAGAGAATGCCATGTTACAGAAGCAATATGATTGGCTGAATGGAGAACTGGACAAGAAGAGTAAAGAGCTGATGAACATCCGAAAAGAGAAGGTAAACCGATATAGAGTTTTACATTCTTACACAACAGGACAATAATAAGAAAACTCTAGAGGGTTTGCCCTAGAACTCGGAGAAGGCAAGAGTGGAATAACTGAGACCACAAATAAGTGACTCTCAGCAAAAGTGAGTCTTGTTATTTAAAATAAATCTAATAAACATCAACATATTCTAGAGGTTAGATGATTTTTGGCTCACATGCATCAGATATGGGAACTTGTGTAATGCAACACAAGGCTATTCTATGGATAACAACTTCTTTATTGCTGTGGAGCTGACGTTTCCTTAGAGATACTTCCAACTTATTTAAAGCTAATGAAAAAGTTGGAAGTATCTCCAACGAAACATCAGCTCCACAGCAATAAAGAAGTTGTTTTCCATAGAATAGCCTTGTGTTATATATGCCAACTTCGAAATGAAGTTTTTCTTTTCCTCCTCTTGGTGGGCTAAGATTTTCTATGCTTGCTTAACATTTGGGACACATCCATTACCACTGGGGAGTCATCTCCACCTCACGGAGTCACACCCTCTATCCCCTGAAGTAAGCCTTGCTCCACCCCATAACCTAGTTTATTTTGAAAACTTACATCATTGTATACTAAGCTTGTGGGACACATGCATTACCCTGAAGGGGTAGTACCCATTCCCAGGGAACTGTGCACCACCCGCTATCTCCCGAACTAAGAAGGCTCTCCACAATTAATGACCTTCAAAATTCTGAAGGCTTGCATCATATTGTACACTTATGGGAGACATCCATTACTCCTTAGCGGATAGTCCCCACCCCCAGGGAACTGGGTCCCACAGCCTTATCTCTCAACCTAAGCCTCACCCCACTCGATGACCTCATATATTCTGAAAGCTATCATTAATATTGTACACTTACAGGATATTTTCATTACCTCTGGAGGGTTAGTCTCCACCCCCAGGGAACTGGGCACCACCCTTTCTGTCCCCCAATTTATGCCTCGACCCCTTAACCTTGCATATTCTGAAAGCTTACATCATTGTTTTTCATCAATTCGAACACAAGACTAACTGTATGAAGTCTATGCAGCATGTCAGCCTAGATTGGCAGGCCATTTAATTAAAGTCTCATTCCTTATTTTCACTGATGCCTTGTATGTAGTTACTTGACAGAAATGTATATTGTTACTGTAATGGCTATAAAAGGGTTAAGATTTCCTGGATCTATTCTTACTATGAATGTTCAACTGTATTTACATTGTGTCAATGATCGATTCTGTTTAATTTCCTATCCAGTCCTCAAACCTCCTGGAAGTCACTGGAAAACTTGAAGAGAAAACAGAAGAGGTATGCATTGCTGCCAGTTTTTATATTAATGGCTGTTCCAGAAAATGGTACATGGGGTGGGGTGGAGGGAAAATTACTTATTTTTACGTCAATCACCCATATGCCATATATCCTATATCCCTATTAATGTTAGATGACTGTACACCACAAAATCTCCCCCCACCCCCGCCCAATCCCATGTATTTTCTTCTGGAACAGCCCTAAGAAGAATTTAAGCTTCAGTAGATTTCCCTTGTTCACTGTTACCAATAGCCTGTATGGAGTATTCCAATAGACTGTTGTATCACCTGAACTCTTCAAGTGAGACTATTCTGGTTTCAAACAGGTCATTAAAAATGGAAAACCATGATATTGTAAATGTTTTTACTGTCATGTTCCAGGTGAAGCTCCTACAGGAGGTAGTCGACACACTAAGAGAAGAAAAGGAATCCCAGGCTCAAAAGATCAAAGACCTAATAGGGCAACGGAAGGAGGTATGGCTATAACAGGACAAGTGTGTAAACAGTACAGATTTGTGGGTTTATGTGCTTTGTGATACTTTGTATAACATGAATTCGGGAAAACTGGCTGACAATCTATATGTGAGGAAGATATCTTAATTTATCTATAAGATACTGTAAATTTGTCAAATGTATAATTGATGGGGTTGTCTCATTCACAGCTTTCCTGATCACCTCCACAGGGGAAAATGCTGCTAGGGCAAGACATCAAATGAAATATAATTTAGAACAAATGTACAGAGTGCCAACATAATATTATTTGTGTCTCAATCTTTATCATATATTTTCAACTGCTCACCAGTTACTGGCATGATGGAGAAACTTAACAGTACAATAATCTAGGGCCTTGTGATCTAGGCTTGCACATCGATGACGCTGTGAGAAAAACGGCAACAAAAACATGCATTGCCAACATCGCCAACTGTGATGCCATCGAAACATCAGTTGCACTTTCTATAGCAGAGTTAGGATTTCAGCTTAGAGACACAATGAGTGACATCAAAATGTGATCCAGATTAAAAAGAATGCCAACTTTTCGATTCAGTGTAGCAAAGTTTTTATGAAACATGCAGTGAATGGGGGACTTGCACAATATCCAATCATTCTATTATTGCTACTTCCTGTTTGCTGATTTTGACCCTGTTAACCAATCAACTGACAGAACCAGCACTTCCAGCTTATCTTTTGGTCCTATTGTGCAAGCCCCCTATTGAATGATACCATCACCTGAAGCAGGCCAGAATATTTCATGGTAATGATCGTTCCGTTTCCGTGTCGCTTCCATCGAGAAAAAACATGAAAGTGATTTATTGTTTCTCACTGTTATGCTCCGAATCAACGTAGTGTGCTATAATGGTAGTTTCTTTACTCACTATATTTGTTTTCTACTGACTGAAAAAGATATTCCATTAAGTATAAAATCACTGCATTATATCGCTAACTTCGGGGAAACATTCAGTTCAGGCTGAGGTCTGGATTTTCATGCGATAAACATCACCGGTTGTTGTGGTCAGGATTTCCTCAATCATTTGTGGACCAATGAAAGTGCTAGCTTGTCTTGTGCGCGTCATCTCCCGGGAATCTCCCTGGTCTAACACGTGGTGAACATGCAGTCAACCTTCTGAGAAATGTCGAAGTTTCACACGCGTTTATAGTATAATTCTGTTGCTCATCATGTTTCTTGAGGAATGTCAGAAACCACGAAATGAAATAGGGAATTGGTTCCCCTAAAAACATTTAGAAAATGTTCGTTCAGTGTTGACTTTGACCCAGAAACTGACGATAGTGGGAACATTCAATTCTGCTATATTCAATTCTATACGACAAGACTCGCGGCCCCCCCATGGAGTTCAATTTTAAACTATGCTGACGGAATCACTTACAAACCTCTGTGAAGTAAATATCCTTTAATTCTTCAAATACCTTACAGCCATTTCATCATGATTGGGAAATGATCACAATTTTATAAAAGACAAAAACTGGCAAATGAAAACAGAACAATTCAAACAGCTTTATTTTGTGACATTTATTTAAAGAAAAGGTTCCCATACAATTATTTCACGGAACCTAATATTAGTTTCCGGAGAGTTCCCATAGATAGAATACATGGAACTGAAAAAAAGTTTCCAACCATTCACAAAATATTCTGGCCTGCTGAAGTTGGGTGGTTGAAGTTCACAGGTGGTGTTGCCATTAAATTCTGTATGATCATTCATCGGTGGAAAGACCTGTGATGTTGTTTGTTTGTGTTGTAGCTGAATGAGTCTGCAGCCCAGAGTGAGGAGCTGTGCAGATTACAGCTTCAGTCTCAAACTAAGCTGGCAGATCTCTATAAGGTAAGAATGGATACAGGATACAAATATTTATTTAAAGTCGAGACTGGTACGAAATATAAACATTAGCGCAGATGGCTATTTGTCGACTATAAAACAAGATAATAAAAACAATATACATGTTTAATAATCAATATCACGGTCTCTGAATGGACTTATGCCTTGCACATCTGGCAATTACACTCGATGCTCTTAAATGATTTTAATTTAGCTTTAAAAACATAACATGCATGGATTGAGATGGTACATGATTGAACCTTAGCTTGTCTTCTGTAATATTGAAGTGAATCACCCAATAGATCCTGGTTAGGCCGTTGTCAGTTGATAGGTTCTTTCGCATGACCCGCCCGCATCAATATTTTGGAGATAAATAATTCTGCATGTATTTTGATTATCAGCAATTATTGGCCGTACAAAAATAAGTAAGCAAATCCACGAAAATGCATGAGCTGACTGTGACGTCACAGCGCGGGAGCGACTCAAAAGCCGGCATTTTGGTTCACATTCTTGCGGAAACCCTAATTCCAAAATGAGGCACAGTCCCGGCATGCATCTCCTGCGGGGATTCCCTCATGTTGAACACGTAGCAGTAAAAGTTTTAACTCTGACAGTTTTGACGGTTGCGTACCAAAGCCATCATGGTTTTAGTTAATGGATCAGTTGTTTCCTCATCAACCAGTCAATACATCGTGCAGAATTTAACCATCCATTTCTCTGATGAAACGCTTTTGATCGAAGTGATCAAATGCTTCACGTCTTCACTCCCGACAACAACAACGACGACACAAGCTGTCGACCTGCACGTCAATGAAAAATACATTACTCGCACAGCTAATGGACGACGGACATACAAAATCCGTTGCCTTGGACAGAGAATCCCTATCTTCAGTCAGTGTAGAAAAAATAAACGAAGATTGAATTAAGGTGCGACTCCTGACGTTGAAAATTCGGGTAATAAATTCTGCAGATATCTTTAACAGTAGTCACAAGTAAGAGTTGTTTCCCTTGATCTCTGTTCATGCAATGTGTGTGCATTTGAGTTTTATTATCTACCATAATTATTTACAGAATGTTACAATTAAATTAAAGCAAACTTAAAATGTCTCTTTACAGAATAATTATATTTTTCCTGCCCGCATGGAATAAATGAAGAAGTTAAAATAAATATGATAATTACATGTATCTCTACACATTGTCATATGTTGAGTTGATCTATGGAAGATATTTTGATTTGATATGGAATGAGTCGATGGTGGAAAATTTACCTTAAAGTGAACGTAAAGGCTGAGGCAACATGCACTCTGTGGGAAAGAACTACAATGAAAGTATCAAACAGCAGCAACAAATATTTTTGGGGATTTTTTTGCACCGAGTACATGTAGGAACGAAATTATCTCTGTTGTATTATTGTTCCCCGGCAGCAGCCATGTTGGCTATCTCACCTCAGAGCAGTGACGTATCACCTTGGGAGCTCTCTACTTTGTGGAGTTAGAAAGCCCAGTAAGCATGTAAACATGTTATCGAAGACCCAGATTTCGACACTTCGTATAATATGCCTATCTCGCAGTGTCTCTGTCCCGCCAAACGGTAATAAAATTATTTTTACCTCACTTAAAAGTTTAGAACTTCCACACTCTGACGTTTCTGAATCGATGTTGTTGATCTCGGTGTCTTTGATCTACGATGCGACAATTCTGTTGGGATTGCATCTTCTTTAATTTCCTTCGCCTCCTGGCTCTCCTGCTGGGCGTCAACATCAGCCTTCCGTAGAGGTCAGGCTGGAAACATTCGGCTTTAAAATAGACCGAAAACAGCACAGATTTCTCGGTTGGAGTACAGTCTAGTCTGCCGATGTTGTGCAGCCACTGTTTGAGTCCCGGCTTCCCTAACGGGAATCTGTGTAATGATAACTTATCCGACTGTAGCGGTAGCAGAGGAGAACCCGAGACGGATGTATTTTGCTTGCCATCACTGCGCCCTGACAAGTTTCAGCTCGGTAAACACTTGCTGGAGACACGCAACACAGTCAAAACACGCTTGAAACAACCGAGCCCCCCATCTCCGCCATTACAATTCGTGTTACAGTAAAGCCACAAAAAAGTGATACTACGTCACAGGAAAATATCACGTGCTACAAGGAAGCGTTTTCATTGGCGCAAGGCTACTAAATAGACGAACATGGCCGACTCCAGTCGATTGTTGCACCAGTCAATTATTCCGGTGTTTGGAATTATTTTTTCGGAAGAGAAAAAATCACAAAAAATATTTGTTGCTGCCAACTGATACTTTTAATATAGTTCTTCCACATCGCGTGTATGTTGTCACAGCCTTTACGTTCACTTTAATAATTAATAAGTACAGCATCTAGCATGTATGTTTTAGCAGGAGAAGGTCATGCTAAACAACCTATTAACTGACAGCGGCCTTACTTCAGTCTGTTGATTGATTACTCATTCACATTGGGAAATTGGAATAAAACAGTACGTCTGTACAAATATTAACCCTTTGTCATTCTTTTTATCCCGGTGTTACAGTTCTATACCTGCCCTCACCTTTTCATGTCACACCCTTTTCATTTACATGAGTGTCTATAATCCGCAGCCTGTTGCTCATTTTTAAATGTAAAAAAAAACAATCCCTCTGAAAACTCTCCCAAAAAATACTGGGGAATAAAATAAAAAGTCCCAAAAAACTCTAGGAGAAATGTTTCGAAGCTGCATTTTTCAACTGTAACCAGAATGGTCATGTAAGCCAATCAGAAAATAGAAAATAAGTGAAAAATATCAAACATTACTATTACCACTTGAGATATGCATGTATGCTGTGGCAAAGAATGTGACTTTATATTTAAGCTGCTTGGAAAAATTCCTGTCGCAACAAATTGTTTGGTCCTCATCTAAACCTGAATCAGATTTGCAATAATAGTTTAAATTGTTTCTTTGTAAACTGCACAAAATTATTATTGTCCCCTGCCACATGAGTGACACTGGGCGTCCGTAATTCCATCATTCCGTATTATATTTCAGGAAGCGGGATCCGAGGCCGAATCTAAGACGACGGAGCTATCTGGGGCTGTTGAGGAAATGCGACGACTCTTGATTGAGGCCAAACAAGGTAAGGTACTGCATGGATCTTTTATGTATAGTTAATCAGTATAATTACCTCATCAGATTAAAACCCCAGTACATTATTGATTGTTAACCATGTTGAACTAATTATTTGTTTGGTCAATTTAAAACAAATTTGTGTTGTTTCATTGGTTGTTCAGAAACTAGAAGATCATCCACTCAATCACAGTTGTCACCGTCAATGTAAATTAAAGGAGAAAATGACCTGTGTCCAGTTAAAGTTTCTGTCTGCCGACTGACCTGAAACAAACATACAAATTTTTCCTTCTGTGGAAGGTTTTGGGTTCGTCGATGAATGAGTATTAGATGTTTTTGAAACGAAATCTGGGAGAGGTGAAATGATATATTCGAGAGATCCGATACTGGCAGATGGTTTCTCATGGTTTTCTCTCCGCTGTATGTGAGCGTACGAGATTTAACCCCAGCGCAACCAGAGAACAAGGGCAGGGGTTCATAGAAGTCACATCTTACAGCCGTTAATAGGCTGTAAAATTCACTCCAAAACTCAATAGAGAAGCCAAGAATCACGGTAAACTTTTGAAAAACTCAATTCAGTGCTAATATACAGTACAAGGCAGAAATATCTTGATGCTAAACGCGAGTAGAAAGCGAAGTAATCGAGACTGACTCGCGCTAGTTTATTGAAGGAGTCGCGACTGTAAATTTCGGAAGACGCGCTTTCGACCCGACTGTTTTCTGTAAACGCGTCAGCGTGTTAAAGCGGCCGATGGTAGCAGTGACGGCGAGCGGTCGACGCGTTTCAGTCGCGATTATGCTTTTGTTTTTGCGCGATTGAGGCGCGTTTTCCGATTGAGATTAATAAATTATAGTCGCGAAAATGATTTTTTTAACTTGCGTTTAGCATCAAGATATTTCTGCCTTGTACTGTATTATAATATTACACATTCAGGGGTAAACTTATAGAAAAATTGAATATTGATTGCACAAAAACTCAATTCAACGGAAAAAACCCCTGAATATTTTGACGTCTATGAACCACTGCACTGGGGGGACATCCCTCTCTGACATTCTGCTTTCCTGGTGTTAGCGTGAATGGACGAGCCTGTGATTGATGTACTGCTAGAAATGGGTGAAGATGTAATCAGTCTCAAAATTAGACTGTCATCATGTTTTCTGACATATGTTACAACAGATACAGAATGAAGTACATTTGATCACATCAATCTCAAATTGTCTCTATACCTTCATGAGAAAATGGGAGAAAACGATCCTCAAAAATAAATGGCATAGTATGCCATTTATTTTTTTGACAGCCCTGGCAGAGCACACTCTGTGGCTGGTTGTCAACATTATAATGTCGCAACTGAAAGAGGGCATCCTTACTTGAGACATCAGTGAAATTCCACATGTCGTGGTAGTGCATGCTACGGTGAGAAAAAGCTCCTCAAAGCAGAGGGAATTATTCAAATTTCTCTGACTGATGTTCTTCCTTTTACTGTGTCTGTTGACCTCGGAGTTGAGAGTTGAATAATTTCTCCAAGTTTGAGACTGATTAATTCTTTGAACCTTTGTTTCTAAGAGTGTTGATTCGATGATGTATTTTTAAGCTAGGAAATGGAAAAATATCCGCCTATCAAGATCTGCTGACCCTTGTTTTAGTGTTCACACAACATACATGAACTATATATTGCAATAGATACACTTCAAATTGATCCTCCCATTTGAGAATTTCTCTCTTATATTTCATCACACAAATTCATCACTGTGTATTTCAATCAAACATGCTTTATTCAGTGGTTTGACTTAACACTGTACTACTTTTTACGGATTTTTTCAGCATATGAGGATTTGGAGAAGCAAATGTTTGAAGCAGCAGAAAAACATGAAGAACATCTTAGGGAGAAAGGTAATATGTTAGCCATTAACAGCCAAACAACTGCATTATATCACATGTCAATTTCAACATCATCATCTAAAGTAAGTCATGCAAGGTCATGACTCCAATATGAAATTATCACTTATTTATGTTGATATGCTTCTTGTAATGGATGGGCTAGTTGTTAAAGATGTTAAGCATATGGATTTGAGAAAATTCAAGCCAGTAAATCTACATAAAATTCAGTTGCCATGCTTGTATTGGACAATGACATTTGAATGATTTCTTCTTGACAGATGCAAAAATTCAAACCATGGAGCAAGAGCTAGCTAATGCTAATGCATTGATGAGGACAGGTAAATTCAAAGGTGAGATAAGAAAGATATGTTAAATTCATTGAATGTTGTACAGCTCTATAAAACTGAAAATTGGTGCATCTGCCATGTAAGTGTCACCCAAATTCTCGTGCCCAAATGAAAGGAAAATGTTTTTTTTCTCAAAACAAAACATGCTGCAAATTCAGTGAACAACATTAGCATGGTGATAAATCCCAAATTTATTGATGTGGATCGGTCAATACTTCATGTAGGAACTATTGTCTGGGTCTTTGTGTCGTTGAAAAGGCACATGTCCAGACACATTGTTATCCCCAGACTTGGCTATTGTATGCAATTGTCTCGTGATTCTTACATAAAGTATGAACCCGTGGATCACTGTACTGAAGTATTTCCTCATGTATTTATGTCTTTTCAACCTCAAGTTTGTAAAAGATGGCGGATTCTGGAACTTTTCCAAACATTGCAAAGCACTCTGGGAGGGGATGCCTGAACTGTTCTCTACCAGATTACCTCATTCCTAGGTGTTTTGCTATGCCAAGAAATATCACCACCTGATAGAACTACTGCAGAAAGAAAAGTGAATGAGCACCAATGAGAATGAGAAAACTTCTCCTATGCAGTTATGCTGCTTCCAAATTTGATTGCCATAAGCGAGTCAACAGCATCAGAGAGGCCGAGTTTCTGTGCATCAGCAACAACAACATCAAATACGACCGGTGTCCCCACAAAATCCCGTTAATTCGTCGCTTTGTAGAACCTTTGTTGAAAGATGGACATGAAATTTTCTCAAGTTTCAAATATAATTTACAAACCAGTCAGACTCTCCATTTAACATGTTTAAAGGAGACCGATTACTCTTGTTCTCCATCACTTTTTTTCTCCATGAAAGATTTTGATCACTCTCATGTTAACTGGAAATTGAATGGAGAGTGATACTGTTGCATAACTAATATATGCAAAACTAAATCCAGGACCGTGACCCATATTCATGATATTTTACAAACACAATAAACTGCAAACCTGGCAAAGGACTACAATCACATTCTCCAGTTGGATTTGATATTTCAACTCACTAATTGCAGTGGGTCAAACCCAATATTCTAATAGAAATATCCCCTGTTGCCTTTTCAAAGCACATAGAAGTATCCATCTGCTGATATTTTTCACACAGTTGTTGTTTGTTTTCTCCCGTTTGTGTAGGTATAGAGCTGACTGAAGAAGGTATTGAGGCGCTATCTCCTGCCGCAGCTGCTGCCAGTAAACTCCTCAAGTCCGGCATGACTCTTACACAGGTATGGGAGACAACTTTGTAACTGATTCCTTGGGATATAATGCTGTAAAAGCAACACCTTTTGACCAGCACCACCTGCCCCAAATTTTTTGCCCGTCCCCCCCCCCCCCCCCTGCATATTAATCCATCTCCATGGCCCAAATCCAGATTTTGTGTGTCAAGTTCTGTGTTTGTTCATGCATTGTTCGTATTTTCAGATTTATAATGAGTATGTTCAGGCCACAGATTCCCTCCAGGTGGAAAAAGAAGAAAACTCCCGCCTCAATCAGTATATTAATCAGATTATTCAGGTAAGTCTGGCATCTTTCCATCTCAGCCATAACTACTATGGTCTATCTGTCTCAAGGAGAACAATAGTCTGTCTGGGTAGAGCAATGAGCCTAGATGGTTGGCTATTCAGTAATATAAAGGACTGAGCATTTTAACTTACATGAATGAGTGACCAATATACTGCCTGTTCCATGTGTTGTTGGTCTAAGGCACTAAGCTGGTGATCACACTGCTGAACCGGCACAGGTTCCAGCTCCGCTGGTGCATGTGTGAAAGTTTGCCAGTATTAAACTTGCAGACAGGCGGTGGTTCTCTTCGGGTACTCCAGCTTCCTCCACCATTCAAAGTGACACTCAACAGATGAATGAAATAACCTTGAGTGTGACATTAAACCAAATAACCCCCCCCCTCCCTTCCATGTCTGTTGCTTTTCTTCTCCTGCAATGTTTGCATGTGCAATGTGCTGCATATTTATTCAGTAGGGATACAAATACTGTAATCCTCCGTCAGTTTTCCATTTTTTGTGTAACTTCTAACCTGGTCTAAGAAAAGCTGAAAATTCTGAAGCGGGGAACTTCCAAGTAGCACCTGGGTTTTTTGCAGATCTATCTGCAGATCTTTAAACTAGATCTGAAACATTGTTATCTCAAGGCAGGTCACTGATGTACAGGCACAAGAATAGCTGCCAACAGCTACATAATTGACAAATCAATGCAACCGTTTGGATATGAGCTGGGGGGCCCTTTCACAGGAAGTACTGTCAGCAAAGCCTCGAGCTTGACAGCTTAGAGGTCAGAGGTCATTAAATGACCTCAACATAAGAAAAGTGTCTGATCTATGTATGATTTGCACTAGGTAATGTTTTATGTGGACGTTCTATGTTTTGTCCATTTCAGGAGATAGAAGAGAAGGCTCCTGTTTTGAAGAAGCAGAGGGAGGACTACGAGACATCTCTGCAGACAGTCTCCCAACTAACCCGTCAACTTGATGTCGCCATGCTGGTAGGGCAGTCAATCACATAATCTGATCATGGGGAAAACATAATTCAGAAGTCACACCCCATTTGTCAGCGATACTGAATAATCCCTGAACCTGGAATTTAATGCTTATTCTTTCCTGTGTGGAGTTGTTTTGCTTTTCAACATGTTCAGTCAGCTATAGAATATATCTGGGGTGCTCTTCATGAACTCAATCAGTCTGTAAAATATTTTCATCCAAGTTTTCGGGCAAATCGTAATTGATCGAATTCTACATTTATGTGCCCTTACTGGTTGTTTTTCACGGTGATGACATCTGAGTGATTTGACCTATTCTGTCAGGAGTGTGAGAAGACTCGTAATGAAGCCGATGAAAGCAGGAGGAAGGCCAATCACTTCCAGCGGGAGGGTCAGAAGGTCAAACAGCAAAATGTTGATCTGAGCCAGCAGGTATGTATATTGAAGTACATGGCCACAACAGTTACAGCTCAGTGACCATGGTTACAACAGCAACACCCAACAGTCGCAGCTTAGTTGTCATAGTTGCAACAGTTAAACCTGAGTTATTGTCGCTACAACAGTAAGATCTCGTTTTCCATGGTTAAAATAATTGCTAATATAACGTCACAAAATTTGAATACAGCAATGTTCAGGCAAGAATATTTCAACAGTCGTACAAAGGTGTATTAATTAGAAGATCAGAAGTTTATTAATGGAGTATCAAGTCAGTGTTTTATGTGTCCATCAAAGGTGCGTTACCTGGTGAAGGAGGTGGAAGAGTTACGTGGAGGACGTGTGGTCCGTGATGGGGTGGAGGTGTCATCCTCCGACGTATCCAGCTCATCACAGGCCATCTCAGAAAGACTGGTCAGCTTCAGGTGAGTAGAGTACCCCCCCTCCACACCCTGCCTCATTTCCAGTTTTGATGAAACAAGCTCTTTATTGTCCCCCGCTACTTAGTAGGGGGGGATATTAGAAACACCGGTGTCCGTAATTCCGTAAGATTTTCTTGTCCGGACAATAACTCGTGAACGATTTAACCGATCAACTTCAAACTTGGGGTGTGCCTTGACATTGGCGAGAGGACGGTTGGGATTGTTTTTCAGCAATGTGCGTAATCCAATATGGCCGCCGTCAGCCATTTTGGATTATAAGCAGTACGATCTTAGATTTTCTTGTCCGGACAATAACTCGTGAACGATTTAACCGATCAACTTCAAACTTGGGGTGTGCCTTGACATTGGTGAGAGGACGGTTGGGATTGTTTTTCAGCAATGTGCGTAATCAAATATGGCCGCCGTCAGCCATTTTGGATTATAAGCAGTTCGATCTTAGATTTTCTTGTCCGGACAATAACTCGTGGACGATTTAACCGATCAACTTCAAACTTGGGGTATGCCTTGACATTGGTGAGAGGACGGTTGGGATTGTTTTTCAGCAATGTGCGTAATCTAATATGGCCGCCATCAGCCATATTGGATTATAAGCAATTGGAACTTAGATTTTCTTGTCCGGACAATAACTCATGAGCGATTTAACCGATCAACTTCAAACTTTGTGTGTGCCTTGACATTGGTGAGAGGACGGTTGTGATTGTTTTTCAGCAATGTGCGTAATCTAATATGGCCGCCGTCAGCCATATTGGATTATAAGCAGTTGGATCTTGTCCGGACAACAACTCGAGAACGATTCAACCGATCTACTTCATATGTGGGGAGTGCCTTGACATTGTTGAGAGGAGGATTAGGATTGTTTTTCAAGGACGTGCTTGATCCAATATGGCCACCGCCGCCATCAGCCATATTGGATTATAAGCAATTGGAACTTAGATTTTCTTGTCCGGACAATAACTCATGAACGATTTAACCGATCAACTTCAAACTTTGTGTGTGCCTTGACATTGGTGAGAGGACGGTTGTGATTGTTTTTCAGCAATGTGCGTAATCTAATATGGCCGCCGTCAGCCATATTGGATTATAAGCAGTTGGATCTTGTCCGGATTACAACTCGAGAACGATTCAACCGATCTACTTCATATGTGGGGAGTGCCTTGACATTATTGAGAGGAGGATTAGGATTGTTTTTCATGGACGTGCTTGATCCAATATGGCCACCATCAGCCATACTGGATTTCATTGGATTTTAAGCAGTTTGATCTTGTCCGGACAATAACTGGAGTACGATTCAACTGATCTACTTCAAACTTGGGGAGTGCCTTGACATCGGTGAGAGGATGGTTTGGATTTTTTTTCAGCGATGTGCATAATCCAATATGGCCACCGTCAGCCATATTGGATTATAAGCAGTTGGATCTTAGATTTTCTTGTCCGGACAATAACTCGTGAACGATGTAATCGATCAACTTCAAATTTGGGGTGTGCCTTGACATTGGTGAGAGGACGGTTGGGATTGTTTTCCAGCAATGTGCGTAATCTAATATGGCCGCCGTCAGCCATATTGGATTGTAAGCAGTTGAATCTTGTCTGGACAATAACTCGAGAACGATTCAACCGATCTACTTCATACCTGGGGAGTGCCTTGACATTGTTGAGAGGAGGATTAGGATTGTTTTTCAAGGACGTGCTTAATCCAATATGGCCACCATCGGCCATACTGGATTTCATTGGATTTTAAGCAGTTTGATCTTGTCCGGACAATAGCTGGAGTACGATTCAACTGATCTACTTCAAACTTGGGGAGTCCCTTGACCTTAGTGAGAGAACAGTCATGTATTATGTTTTATGGATGTGCATAATCCAATATGGGTGCCATCTGCTGTATTAGATTATGTTAAGCTCATCAGCGATATCTCCATTTTCAAATCATACTCTTATCAATGATATGAGATATCATCGACCCCAAAAAATCGACCATAGAGGTCCATGGCACCCGCAGCAGCAGCGCCAGTTATGGTGGATGTAATCCACCATAACTGGTGCTGCTAGCGGGGGACATGGACCTCTATGGTCGATTTTTTATTTAGAATATGCTAGTGGAAAGTACTATGCTTTCTACATGGCCTCTACATGTAAGTGCATAGGAAGTGCAGTTGTGGTGCTTGTATCTAATTTTATTTAACCATTTCAACTGAAACAAAATTTGGAACAAAACCTAAAAGGTAAGTGTACTGCTAAGAGTTTATATCAAGACACCTTATACTTACCTCGTGCATAATAATTAAATATTATGCAATACTGTTAGGGTAATTCTAAACCTCTTACACCAAATGCCAGAAATTCTGATACCCTTCTCTAGGGCCTCCTATATTCCTGGTGTGCCTCTAAACAGCTCTCATAGATTCTCACCAAACATGCCAAAGAAGTAATTTAGAGGACCAATTATTTTTAAGAGATAACTTTGGAAAGCACACATACCAGTTCTAGGTGGGTGATCCCTGATTTAGATTCAAACACATGACCTAATTTGGTGGCCTATTCTGAGGGCCCTCTTTTTTTTTTTACCCCAAGCGGGTGTTATCTTAAAAATAGGTGAATAGTAATATTGATTGTTTAATGATCTTTTTCACCTCCATGTACAGGAATATAGAAGAATTACAAGAACAGAACCAGAAGTTACTACAGGTTGTGAGAGATCTGAGTGAGAAATTGGAAGAGGAGGAGAAACAAGCCACTGATGGCAGGTTAGTATAGGAAATATCAGGCAGTCCCAGTTACTACCGGGTCTTTGCCATTATCAGGCAGTCCCAGTTACTACCGGGTCTTTGCCATTATCAGGCAGTCCCAGTTCCAATACCAGGGTCTTGACCATTATCAGGTAGCCCCAGCTCTAATATCAGGGCCTTCACCATTATTAGACATACCCAGATTTAATATCAGGGTCTTTAACATTATAAGGCAATCCCGGCCTAATATCAGGGTCTTGACCATTATGAGACAGTCCTAGTTATAATTTTAAGGTCTTTGCCATTATTAGGTAGTCCCGGCTCTAATATCAGGGTCTTTACCATCACCAGAGAGTCCCAGCTCTAATATCAGGATCTTTACCATTATCAGGTAGTCCAAGCTCTAATATCAGAGTCTTTGCCATTATCGGACAGTCCCAGCTTTGATATCAGGATCATTGCCATTTTAGACAGTCCCAGCTCTGATATCAGGGTCTTTACCAGACAGCTGTAGCTCTAATATCAGGGTCTTTACCATTATCAGACAGTCCCAGCTCTAATATCGGGGTCTTTGCCATTATCAGACAGTCCCAGCTACAATATCAGGGTCTTCTACCATTATCAGACAGTCTCAGCTCTAATATCGGGGTCTTTACCATTATCAGACAGTCCCAGCTCTAATATCAGGGTCTTTACCATTATCAGACAGTCCCAGCTCTAATATCAGGGTCTTTACCATTATCAGACAGTCCCAGCTCTAATATCGGGGTCTTTACCATTATCAGACAGTCCCAGCTCTAATATCAGTGTCTTTACCATTATCAGACAGTCCCAGCTCTAATATCAGGGACTTTGCCATTATCAGACAGTCCCAGCTCCAATATCAGGGTCTTCTACCATTATCAGACAGTCCTAGCTCTAATATCAGGGTCTCTGCCATTATCAGACAGTCCCAGCTCTAATATCAGGGTCTTTACCATTATCAGACAGTCCCAGCTCTAATATCAGGGACTTTGCCATTATCAGACAGTCCCAGCTCCAATATCAGGGTCTTCTACCATTATCAGACAGTCCTAGCTCTAATATCAGGGTCTCTGCCATTATCAGACAGTCCCAGCTCTAATATCAGGGTCTTTACCATTATCAGACAGTCCCAGCTCTAATATCAGGGTCTTTACCATTATCAGACAGTCCCAGCTCTAATATCGGGGTCTTTACCATTATCAGACAGTCCCAGCTCCAATATCAGTGTCTTATACCATTATCAGACAGTCCTAGCTCTAATATCAGGGTCTTCACCATTATCAGACAGTCCCAGCTCCAATTTTAGGGTCTTCTACCATTATCAGACAGTCCCAGCTCCAATATCAGGGTCTTCTACCATTATCAGACAGTCCCAGCTCTGATATCGGGGTCTTTACCATTATCAGACAGTCCCAGCTCCAATATCAGGGTCTTCTACCATTATCAGACAGTCCCAGCTCCAATATCAGGGTCTTCTACCATTATCAGACAGTCCCAGCTCTAATATCAGGGTCTTTACCATTATCAGACAGTCCCAGGTCTAATATCAGGGTCTTTACCATTATCAGACAGTCCCAGCTCTAATATCAGGGACTTTGCCATTATCAGACAGTCCCAGCTCCAATATCAGGGTCTTCTACCATTATCAGACAGTCCTAGCTCTAATATCAGGGTCTCTGCCATTATCAGACAGTCCCAGCTCTAATATCAGGGTCTTTACCATTATCAGACAGTCCCAGCTCTAATATCAGGGACTTTGCCATTATCAGACAGTCCCAGCTCCAATATCAGGGTCTTCTACCATTATCAGACAGTCCTAGCTCTAATATCAGGGTCTCTGCCATTATCAGGTAGTCCCAGCTCTAATATCAGCATCTTTGCCATTATGAGGCAGTCACAGTTAATATCATAGTCTTTGCCATTATCAGGTAGTCCCAGCTCTAATATCAGGGTCTTGACCATTATCAGGTAGTCCCAGGTCTAATATCAGGGTCTTTGTCATCATCAAGTAGCCCCAGTTAATATCAGGGTTTATTATATGACTGGTGGCGAATATCCCGTGTAATTGGTCCATTGGTGGTCATGTGATATCTCACAAAAAGCTATATTCACCTGCCAGAATGTTGTATTCACCGACCGGTGAATATAACTTTTGTTGACGTCACTGCCGAAGCCGGTCGCGCGAATGACGTCATTTCGAACACCCGTTGTGCGGCTGACGTCCCGTTCCAACATGCGTGATGGGGAGATATATCTAATCTTTCCCCATGGATATATATTTCATCCAGCCAATGCAAATTCAAACGTATTTTGATTGTTTCATATAATAAAACAATTATGTGATTCCAATTCGGTAAATACGATGTGTTATGGACCAGAGAAAACCAATATTCACCTCGGCCTTCGGTGAATATCGAAGTAGATATTCACCTTCGGCCTCGGTGAATATCGGTTTTCTCTGGTCCATAACACATCGTATTCACCTCATTGGAATCACATAATTGTATATTATGCCATTATCAAGCAGCCCCAGTTAATATCAGGGTCTTTGTCATTATCAGGTAGTCCCAGTTAATATCAGACTCTTTGCCATTATCAGGTAGTCCCAGCTCTAATATCAGGGTCTTTGCCATTTTCAGGTAGTCCCATGTCTAATATCAGGGTCTTTGTTCTTGTCAGGTAGTTTCAGTTAATATCAGGGCCTTTACCATTATCAGGCAGTCCTGGGTCTAATATCAGGGTCTTTACCACATTACCAGGTAGTCCCAGGTCTAATATCAAGATCTTTACCATTATCAGGTAGTCCTAGTTGTTTATGATGTGACATGCCTCAACAGCAGCAAGACATTAGCAACACAAACTATAGTGAAACATGGAAGTATAAATCCACAATTTTTGAACATCCATGGCAATACTGGGTTTAACAGTAGCAACTCCAGTCTCACTTTATAAGTTATCTATGTAAATAACAGCTTAACTGTACAGCAGATTTGGCATTTTACATGCAATTCAACTAAAAAAAAAAGACTATAATTCAAACTTGCAGGCGATTATCAAACTGTGACCAGGATAAATTCCTATCCTTAGTGACCACAGCCTAAAATAAAAAGTTAAAGTTGTAATCAGCCTCAAAATGGGAGGATTTTGTAAACTCTCCCCTATGGGTTTTTTCAGCAGGGAAGATTAACAAAGCATTATATGTATTATATTTGATGATGGTGGGATCGCCATATACAACGAATGCAAGAATATCTTGTCAGAGAGATTTGAAACTCTGCTCGCTTCGACAGGTTTTCTGTTTCGCCATTGAGTGTGTGTTGTACGCGGAGAGGAAAATGACGTCACTGCGTGACGTATGAGTGATGTGGCAACACTCACGAATTTGAATGCTGCACAGCTGCAGCCAAGGGATAACGTCATGGCTCGTGCCTACGGTTTGGTAATGTCGCCTAGCATACGTTGGTAGAATGCACCACACGTGTATACGCTTGTTGACACAGCCGTGGAAAATAAACGGCATGCCATGCTGTTTATTTTTAAAGATCAATTCCTTCTATTTTCTTGTGAATGGTAGAAACAAGTTTAGTTTTTTGTGGTCAAATGTGTCTCATTTTGTACCTGTTGTAACATATGTCACTTTCGCTGATTTTGAGATAAATCGATTTCAGCCCAGATTTGAGGCTGATTACATCTTTAATGATGAGATCTGTCTGAGATATGTATATCATTCCATCATTGTTCACCTTCTCTTCACAGAATCACAGAACTAAAAGAACAGCTGAGTACAACATTGGAGGAATTGGATGAACTGAAGGCAGCCAGAACCAGACAGATGGAAATGGTCAGTTTACAGGGAGAATCTCTCTTCCATTTATGTAAAAAATGTTGGTTTCTGATGTAGTTCACCTTGTATAACTATTCCAGATTCAGTAGAAATTTTAAGACATGCTGCAGTTTCCTTCATGTTCCTAGATGTTATCTTTCTGTGTCCATCTTTTGTTTAAGAGTCACAAAAGAAAGGATAAGCTCAGAGTTTCTGGGCACAACATTTGTTGAATCTTGACTGGGTGGGGTGGTGGGGGGGGGGGGGCTTGTCAGTAATACAATGGCTGTAACAATAGAATTTGACACGAAAGACTGACAGTATTACGTCGATAGAACTTTGACATCAGAGTATGCTATCAGCATGATCAGCTTTGTTACATTTTATGAGATGTTGTTATTCTCAAATTATTGTCTGATTGGTGAGTTTGTTCATGTGTTCACAGGTGGAGTCCATTGTCCGTCAGAGAGACATGTACAGGGTACTACTCTCCCAGACTGGTACCGCACCAGTAAGCTACTCATAGTATTTCCCTTCTAGCATAGTAACAAAGGTTTAGAAGTACTGAAACTGCCATTACACATTTGCCAATAAAAATGTGTTACAATGAATATTGGAGTGGATCAGCTAGAAATTCTTGGTGTACATGTCTCAAGGGGAAACGTTCCATTTCATTCAATTTCAGAGATACTCTTATACAATTATATTCTTGAATTGATTTATTTGCTTGTAAGTGAAATATTGAGATGATAAAAGAGACATTTGAGTATATTGTTGTTATTGCAGAATTCTGTTTTACAGAACAAAAATATCACAGCAATAATGATTTCCTCCATTCCTGAATATTTATTTCCCTCGAATGTCATGTTACTGAAAAAGCTCTCAAAATAGTCTTCAAAGTAAACTTGGACTTCTTGCACTGTTTGTTTCTGACAGCCATCCCTTCCACCCAGCCTGACCTCCACCCCCCACCCACCAGCAACACTGGCCAGTAGTCTAAAGAGTCCTGGACTGGACACCAGTAAAACACTGGAAGACACCAAAACTGCTCTGGCTGAACTCCGGGCAGAATATGACACCTACAAACGAGAAAAGGCAGAAAATGAAAAGTAAGATTCTGAACTTGTTTGTGGGCTTCATAGCATGAACAATCCATCTTTTGCACATTATTGAGAGAACAAAGAAGAGCCTCTCTGTGCAGTGACCCAGAACTTAAGCTGATCAGCTACTGGTTCGTATAATTTCACTTTGCCCCAACTTTTTACACGGACAAGAAATTTTGAGCTGGTAATGAATGACATAATTTTATACATATGTACTACATTTTTTCAGTATTCAGAGAAAGTCTCATTATGCTTAAAATAATGTATAATTCGGCAATATTACCTGAAAATATGCCTATCACCAGTTTAAAATATTCTTCTGGGTTCAAAGATGGGGCAAAGTGAAATATACAAACCAGTAGCTGTTCAACTGAAGTTGTGGGTCACTGCACTAGCAGGCTCTTCTTTGTTGTGGGTTGTGTTTTGTCTGGTTTTCAAACTGTTCCTGGACATATTTTTGTTGCATGACTGCGAGGATTGGCCACTTGTCAGAACCTGTTTCGCGGAATTCGGCGGTCTTATACGTATTTTTTTTTATTTTAATAGATGGAAATCTAAATCTATCCTATCCTGCCCTACAAAAACCAGACTGGTCAGGAAAGCAAGCCAGGTTCTCCCACATAAAGAAATAATTTTGCTCAATTCAAAAGGCTGAGGAAATATAAAAGTTGGTCAATGATTGAAACGATAATTTTGGCAATTTGAGAAATCCCGCATAGAAAATGGCTAGTTTTCGCTCAGGAGATGGGTTAAAACTTTAAAATTGTACTGGCATTTGATACTGCTAAGATTATTTTCATTGAATTAATAACACATTCTCAGGGTTTTAAATGAACAACTGGAGCGGCAAAGACAGGAGGTTTCCAACTTCAGGGTACAAAATGCTAAACTCGCATCCCAGGTAAGTCTCAATCTCTAATACATTGTATGTTCATAATAACAGTTGATCTGTTATTCTTGGAATTTCAATCTGAAACAGATTGATTCTATGCCCTGATAGGCTATATATGTACATGTAACTTCCTGAATAAATGTATGGGTCATGGAATTTTTCATGGAAGGTGGTAATAATTGACTGGTCAATGTACTTTAAATTACTCAAGAAAGACATTTGAAGAATGGTACATCATGCTTATCTGAATGAATAGTTTGTGAACTATAGATGAGAATATGTCGGTTATCACTCGGTAGAAACATTCCCCGTTTTACCCATGGCAAAATTTTTGTTGTTGTTTTGACACAAGAATAGTTTTGTGCTGCTGTTATTCCCATGTATATAGACAAAATGAAACAGATAATTATTTACATTTTGTGATTAATCCCTTTCTGTACCCAGTCTATTTATTCTCTTCAACAGTTGGACTATGCATCTGAACGGTACAAAATTCTACAGAGCAACACAGAAAGTTTCAAAAAAGAGATTGCCTCCATGCGGGACAAGAATCAGAAATACACTGCATCCATTGTTAAGCATGAACTGACTGTAAACACATTAAGAGAGGTAGGTTGTTTTCAATAAATTTGATTGGTTGACTTGAAACTATGCTGTCAAACTGATGTCAGAAAAAGAACTACCGGTACACTAAACCTTCAGTTGATGATATGCTGATATATTTACAAATATTCTTCCTCCCTGACTCGCATTATGCGATATAAAAGAATCATTTCTTATATAAAGCCAGTTGCACAGAATGCAATACTGAGAGAGAAGGTTGATCATGATAGGAACAATCCATAGATGTATTACATCTGGGCCATCAAAGCTCAGTAGGGAATTGGCGAGTTTAGGGATAACAGAAGTATTGCATCAAAGCCCGCACGTACTCATGGCCTGGCTGGGGATGGGTTAATATTGCAGTCAATACTTGTAGTTAGAAAACAATCGAGAAAATCGTATTAGTATTTGAAAATATCACATTACTTAATGTGCAATATTCTGGTGATATTTCTTCCAGTCCATTTTGGGATAGCATTCTGTACAGACATGTAATATAGATAGCTGCCTCCATACAAATTTGTTCCCATATTTGGTGGTCTATGCTGTGCTTCAATTCAGTTCAAGACTCCAAGTGATCACAGACAGCCAGTGGTCAATTTTGGTACAGACTTATTGTCGGCACGAATACAGAGAATTAAAGAATCTAAAGTACATGTAAAACCTCTGTGATCAGGGAATATCTTGTGAACCAATATGTTTTACTATTCCTGTCTGACTGATCTAATGAATGTCTCTCACAGGAGATGATGAGTAAGCAAGACCGGGTGGCACGACTAGAAGTCCAGTGTCAGAACCTCAGGATGGAGAAAGATTTGTTAAAGAGAGCAGAGGAGAGACTTCTACAAGAAAAGGAGAACATGCTGAGAGAACAAGGTTCCCAGAACATCCTTCTCACCAGTCTACAGACGATACAGGTCAGAGTTATCCCCCTTGATGTGACTCTTCCATGCATCTTTTCCAAGTGGAGAGTACCTCATTTGATTCACACTTGTATGAACCTTTGGCGTTTTGTTTTGTTAGATTAGCTTTGAAGGGGAATCACTGTTTGTCTAACTACTCAGACTGATCATTGTTATAATAATTTCACATTCATTTGGTCACTTACATTGTCCTAGCAGAAGAAACTTCCATTTATACACTTTGTAGTTGGATGAACAAAATCAGAAATAGAATATCTGTGACAGTATCATCATTAACAAACAGTCATTAACCTCTTGTCTTTTGAACTTGATTTCCTTGTAGAATAATTTAGAGAGAACAGAATATGAGACCAAGACCAAGCTGGGTCAGCAGATAGAAAGGCTGGAGAAGGAATGTAATAGTCTGAGGAGAAAACTGGATACGGATGGAGATCAGCACCGTGCAGGCATGCACCACTGGGAGGTAGTTCTGAGTGTCTAAATAGTTTCTCATCAAATAGTCTCTTGTTTCAGTAGAGTTGTATAGATATAGCAGTGCACCATGGGATATATTCTGGTTTTAAAGCTCTTGATTGGTCAATTCAAATTAAAAAAAAACCCTGGGATTCTCATTGGCTTGTGGAGAACATTGGAAAAAAGGAAGTTTACTTTCTCTTACAAGAATATCTTTGAAACTCTATTTCTAAGACAAGGATGTCCTTATTAAATAAGCTGCAATTCTTCTAATTTATGTACTTTGCCCTGTTCAAAAGAACTATGACTTGATAGTATATGATATTATGGAAACATTGATTTGTTTTGAGTGGAATATGCAGTTATGTTGCCCTGGGCAATCTGCACATTTGGAGGCAGCAAAACTGCATTATTTCTAATATTATATGTATCAACGTAACCTTTTACATCTCATTGTCCCCCGACGCCCAAAGGGCTAAAGGGGGACTATAGTATCGGTGGCTGAGTGGTCTTAGGCGCTTCGCTGGTGACCGCTAGCCTCACACCGCTGAACCGGCACGGGTTTGAACCCAGCTGGTCCATGTGTGAAAGTTTGTCAGTTACTTGCCGAAGGGTGGTGGTTCTCTCCGGGTACTCCGGCTTCCTCCACCAACCAAACTGACTGTCACCATATGAGTGAAAGAAACTTGAGTGTGACATTAAGCCAAACTCCCTCCCTCCCTCCTATAGTATTGGGGTCCGCCCGTGCATCCGTCCATTTGTGTGTCCGTGCGTCCGTCCGACTTTGTTTCCGGACAATAACTTCTGAAAAAGTGAACGGATTCTTTTCAAATTTGGTTTGTGGGTACCCCGTCTCAAGATCTCGCTTGGGATTCTTGTTTTTTACACTGATCCACCTATAGGTGGTGCCACCTGGGGGAAAAGTTAAAATTTCATTTCCGGACAGTAACTTTCGAAAAACTGAACAGATTCTTTTCAAATTTTTTGTGTGGATATCTCACCTGAACATATCGCTTGGGGTTGTTTTTCGCACCAATCCGCCTATAGGTGGCGCCACCTGGGGGCTAATTTAAAATTTTGTTTCCGGACAATAACTTTAGAAAACTGAACGGATTCTTTTCAAATTTGGTGTGTGAATACCTCGCCTAAAGATCTCACTTGGGATTGTTTTTTGTTCCAATCCGCTTATAGGTGGCGCCACCTCGGGGCAAAGTTAAAATTTCATTTCCAGACAATAACTTTTGCAAAACTGAACGGATTCTTTTCAAATTTGGTGTATGGGTACCTCGTCTCAAGATCTCACTTGGGATTGTTTTTCGCACCGATCCGGCTTTAGGTGGCCAAAATTAAAATTTCGTTTCCGGACAATAACTTTTGGAAAACTGAACGGTTTCTTCCCAAATTTGGTATGTGGGTACCTCACCTCAAGGTCTCGCTTGGGATTGTTTTTCACGCCAATCTGAGCCACCTTCGGGCCAAGTTAAAATTCATTCATACAATATCTTCTGAAATCCTGGCCGGGTTAGGACAATTTCGGTAATTGTGGGTACCTTGGCACTGGATCTCACTTGGGATTGCTCTGCATGCTGGGTACTGAAAGTTACGGTTCCAAGTCAAATCAATTATTTCAACGTCGGGGGACTTGAACCCCTCGGGTTTTCATTTAAAATAATTGTTGGATGATTAAGATTTATTCTGAAAGAGTGAATCTTGCTGAATCCATCGTTTTCATAGGCAGTATTTTCATGGAATAAGCATTGTGCACAATATTATAATGCATAAGATTTCCATCTAATCAGAACTTCATTCATGTAAAACTTGTAATATTCTGGGCAATATTATTTACTCAAATATTCTTCTTGAATACGATCTTACTTACATTTAGACAGTCAGGAGGTTTAATTGCTTCTTTCATATTCTGCAACTAATATCCTAATATCAGTTCATCAATCTTTTCTGTATTTTTAGGGCTGTTCCATTTAAAAAGGTATGGGAAGGGCGGAAGGCAGCTTTGAATTATACCTCACCATCCATAGAAATTGTATTGGCCTTCCCAATGTTGTAACATGGATTGAAGGGAATTTCCTCCTATGACCCATAGAATATTATATTGAGTGCCTTCCTCCTCCCATACCTCCATAAATGGAACAGCTCTTAGTGTGAGCGGGTGAATGGGGCGACCTCATGTAATTATGTCCCCTTGGTTCATATTCCACTGTAGGGTTGTGATTTCTACAGGAAATATTAACACACATCTTCTAGGAATATACAGTTTTATGTCATCTCTGTTTATGTAGGGACACAATCTAATAAATGTAATAATTTATCTCCTCTAACAGGGACAGGTTCGAGAGTTACGAGGTCAGTTAGACCAAGAACTAAAGAATCATCAGAGCACCAGAGAACAGCTATCAACGACAGCTATGGCCATATCCAAACTGGAACAGGAGGTCAGTGCACTATCTCTTCAGCATAATCTGAAATATTCTATGTCTCCCGTAATTTATGAAGGATTTTATGTGCCCAACACCTTGGGGTAGTTGAGTATTTCTGTCATTCCTTAATTCCACCCTCAATCTGTGCCTAATCAACAAGTGATATCAATGTGAGGAAAATGATTTTCAGTGGGATGAGTTATGCAATTGAAGACATCTTAGATTTCAGTCTTCTAAATTGTATGGAAGTTAATCTTCCCTTGACTGCCTTAATTATGAACCTGCCATGCTCGGGGCTCATTATTGTATCAACCTGACAGATGTGTTCATTCCATCTTCTCATTTTCTTATTCCAGATTGCAACCCTCCAAGCTCAACTCCGAGAAACGGAAACTAGACTACTGAACATTTCTAACACCTCAGGTGAATATTGGTACATTTTGGAGTTATGAAGATCAAAATGACTTATCAGTCATGTCTACTCTGAATTCATAGGAGAATGTATACAACTAAGCAGTCATTTCATATTTAACTATGAATGAAATTTGAATTTTGAAACATTAAATCATATAATATTCAAAATAAAATATTGAAAAACAAAAAGATTTTTTTAGCTAATAAAGTATTATCCTATAAATGAAATAATTATGTGATAAAATATGTCCAAGATGGATGGTACTTGTCGTGATTAGAACAGTGGTCACTAATCTGTTGTATTAACATGATGGTAAATTTGTCTGCCCATCCAGTCATTATCATCATATCAACATTGACATTGACTGTTTTTCTGATGCTCAAGGTACACATGATGCTTCACTCGATGGTGCTGCTGAAGGTGTTAGTGAGGAACTCGTTAAAGACCTGAAAACACAGCTGAACCAGGCTCAGGGAGAAAGCAAAGGTAACTTGTACCAGTCGGATGGTTAATCGTGGGAAACTGCCTTGGTTTGCAAATCATACAGTTTGACATTAAGGGAAACTTGTATTTTATAACTGGTCTCAACTCGATTGCAAATCAAGCAAACTTTGCCCGGTCTGATATCGATGGATAACTCTTCACAGACTTATCTCTTATCAAGGCTGGTCTCTCTTCAGTGAAAAGATTAATCTGAAATCATGGGCAAGTTGCCGTCTAACCTGAAATCATGAAAACTTGTCCCAGTCTAATCTGAAATCATGGAAAACTTGTCCTAGGCTAATCCAAAATCATGGGCAACTTGTCACAGTCTAATATGAAATCATGGAAATCTTGTCCCAGTCTAATCGGAAGTCATAGGCAACTTGTTCAAGACTAATCCAAGATCATGAGAAACTTGTCCCAGTCTAATCTGAAATCATGGGAAACTTGTCCCGGTCTAATCTGAAATCATGGACAAATTATCCCAGTCAGTTATTAAAGGGAATGGTCTGCATTTTTCATTGTCAGACTTATAAGTAATTACCTATTCATAGCGAAAAGTGATGCACAATGTCGTAAATGGACCCCAATGGTATTTCATCGAAATTTGAGAGTTATTCAGCAAATTAGATTTGACTAACTTCAATTTCATTAATGATACTGACATATATATTCAAGCTCAAAATTTAGTTAATTCAGTACCAAATACTCCTGTGGAGATTTGGCATGAATGTATATACGAATCCGCTTACAGAAGTAAACTTGACGTCAGGATTATTAGTGTCATGGGTTCATCTGATCTACAACTGAAGGCAGTTTGCCCTAGTCTTTGAATCAAGAGTAACTCACCGTTGTCTGATTTTAGGATATTGAGGGCGGCCGAGTGATCTAAGGCACTCCGCTGGTGACTGCTAGCCTCACACCGCTGAACCGGCACGGGTTCGAGCCCAGCTGGTCCATGTGTGGAGGTTTGTCGGGTACATGTACTTGCCGACGGGCGGTGGTTCTCTCCGGGTACTCCGGCTTCCTCCACCAACCAAACTGACTGTCACCATATGAGTGAAACAACCTTGAATGTGACATTAACCCCCCACCCCCCTCCCCCTTTTTAGGATATTGAGCCAAAATGAATCTTCTGTTCACATCAACACTACTTGAGTTTTATGTTAAACTTGAGTGGGACTTACATTTTTTTGTCCCACTTTAGTCCCACAAACATTCTTAGATGGTGATCTAAGATTCTTAGACAGTGATCAGCTGATGAAATTGGAATGTGATGCCTAGAGGTGGATTCCTACTCATTATCTATCTGTGATGTACACATTATGTTTGATTTCACAAACTATTCTTCCGATTTTACAGCATTGCGGAACCAAGTTGAGAAAGCCAACCAGCATGCTTCCCAGTACAAGACAATAGCTGACAGTATAGAGAAGGGACTCAAAGAACAGAACGAAGTAATTATCATAAAATATAGAATTTCTCAACTTTGAATCCTTGTAGTTCAACCTTTATCACGATTACTGTTTTTGACTTTATTTAATTCTGCTGTTCTATATCAAGACACCTTATACTTACCTTGTGCATAATATTTAATATTATGCAATACTGTAGGGTAGATTCTAAACCTCTTATACCAAATGCCAGAAAAAACGGACACCCCCTCCGGGGCCTCCATCAACTCCGGCGTCCTTGACCGCTCCAAGTTCCCGCCAAAAACTTAAGACCTCAGTTTGATTTCTAGCACGATCAAACCCACGTGAATTTACTGTGCTCCTCAAACTAGGAGATTCATATACATTCATTGGATTTACTCGTGCTCTCAAGCCTCCCATATTGGTCCGTGAGTTTTTACATTTATGTACTTTCTCATACCGAATTCCTTACCACATTTCATTGTATATTCTTTAAAAATATGTACAGTAGAAATCCTCAGTGTATTGGGATGGCTCAGATATGGCGCTCGCCATTCTGTAAACAAGCATATCGGGTCTATGCTTTCACTATGGGATTATTCTGCTCTGCATCGAGAATAATATATACGTTGTTTCATTGTAAATCGTATACCATTGTGATAAATATGTTAAATGTCTGGCGCGACAAGGCTGGCACGACAAACTATGGCACGGAATTGGCTTTTACGATCATAGGTTACGTTGAGCGTTACTGATCTGGTAAGGCACTCTTGTTGACATGTTACTAGGCAGCCATTTTGACCGACAGCACACTCTCTCGAGATAGTGCGTCGGAGTCATAGAGTCCTTTGCTGGAGAAGTTACGTAACCTATTTTGGCAAGACAATGCATGTACATGTAGACAGCTATACTAATAGCTTGAGCTCTGCACTGATATTCGCACTTTGGATTTACGTTTCAGAGAACGGTGTATATCACAACAATAGCACATTGTTGTCTGTATATTAGTAGAACGATGCGAGGTATTTTTTGGCATGTTATGGGAATAAAATACTGTCTAGAATGTTTCGCGTTCCAAACATTCTTTCGCTCCAATACTATTTACAGTTTGATGTATATAGGTGTACCGTAATTATCAACTATACGTTTGCACATGTATAGTAGTTCAACATGTGGTGCTGCAAAGGTATTTCAGTACAAGTGGGGCTATACTGATACCTATACAGTGAATCACTATTCATTGTTGCGCATTACGGTGTTGTACGCTTGATTTTTACGAATGGACAGTTACGATGGGGTCCATCTCTTATAATATACCAAGAAACTGAGACTTTCTTTGATTGAGCTCGTTTCTGTACGCATAGTGGCATCTATGATGTTGTGGCGGTATTATTATACATGAGGTCCGTAGTACACTATGAGAGGACTACACCTGTGCGGGATCGTTCTATAAGCCCAGAGCTGGCACTGTGAGAAGTTTAATGCTCTGTACAATATGATTATTGGCACTAATTTAATCATATCTATATATTTTTCAGAATTATGTCTGGCTCGGATAAATCTGGAAAAGCGTCCCCGTCCGGTTGCTCTAAATGCCATCAATGGTCGGTTGAGGGTACCATTGGGCATGAGTGCTCGAAATGTTCGCTATGCACGGAAGGGAATAGGTGCGAGGTATGCTCTGCCTGGCCGGAGGACGTCTTTCAGCGCTGGATGTTGGCACGTGTGGCGGCAGGGCCTGTCCCAGGGCGCGACGGCTGCCAGCGAAACGGGCACACCGGTGTTCGTGGTTCCCCGTATAGGGAGCGCCGCGTTGGGAAAGCCCCCTGCTTCTTCTTCGACCAAGAAACGCAGGGCGCGCAAGTCAAAGGTGCGAGCCAAGACTGTGCGGCCCGTCTCAGACTTTTGTAGTTCCATCCAAGGCATCGAGTGCTCCTACGACTCTAGTCGCTAGTGAGACACCGTCCGATCCCTCTCGGGGTCCGACGGGAGATGGTATGGATGGGAACACAACTGTGCTCGACGGGATGGCGACGTCCACCAGCCTAGCTGAGATTGAGGTCGAGCAATCTCCGGCCGACACGGACCGCCCGGTTCGTGTTGTGGCATCGTACGGTGGCCGTGATCACTCCGATGCCGGGTTGCTAGCCCGTGCTCGTGATCATGACCCCGTTCAACCGGGAACATCTGGCCTTGGCCGTGACGGTTACCCGTTGAACGGGGATCATATCCAATCCTCTTGGTCATGCCCCACGGGTGACCTAGGATCTTCATCCAGCTTCGTCATCGGCTCTATTGATGATCGGTTGCTTGAGGATACGGATATGGAGGTCGGTTCAACGTCCGGAGAGGACCCCATACCTCACGTCGACTTGGACCAGGAGCAAGTGGTTACCATCGATGATACCATTGATGCGGCTTTCCTGCGGGCTGCCGCTCAACAGAAGATGCCGGGAGGCCCACAGCTCCTTACGCTCGGCCATATGTCCTCTTGGACTAGGTCGTTAGCGTATGCTTTTGAAGTGTGCGGTGTCCCTACGAACACTAAGCAGCAAGAACCCGTTAAGCGATCGCTAACAGGTCTGCCGCCGGCTCGACGGCCGGAGCTACCCTTGTTAGGGCTAGATCTATTCGTGGATCAGGATTTCGATGCGCTTTCGGTGAGGCCGCAGGGAAAGGGTAAGCGTTCCCTGCGTATGGCTCCACCCGGGTTCACTGAGCTCTTCAGAGGCCCCCCGTCCGAAGTCAAGCGGTCGGAATCGGCTTTGAAGGTTGGACGGCAGTCCGCCTTTTTCCTGACCGGCAAACAACATCGGGAGGATCTACATCCAAACGATACGTTGCGCCGGTCGGTTGAGGAAGAGCTCGAGGCGGCAGAGTGTTCGGCCCGGGCCGGGTTACGAACCTTTAGCCACCTTCTGCACATGACACACGCATCGCACGTAGCTGCCCTGCAGCGTACGGCTGACGACGCGGTGTCCCAGTTGCACTCCATGGACGCGGAAGCGATTCCGAAACCCGTGGTGCGTACAGCTGGCGTTGGAGAACCGCTATCGGTTCCTCAAGCACCCCTAGAGTTCTACCACTGTATGCAGTTGGCTACTGCAACGGGGTTGGACCTTCTGACGAGGGTGATAGCCAGAGTGCAGATTGCCCGACGGAGACTCTTCCTGGCTGAGTCGCGACTTGGCTCGAGAGACCATGCGCAGAACCTCATCAACTTACCTCTCGGTAACGAAGAGCTGTTCTCTGACGGACTCAAAGCTTACGCTGCTGAGGGTCATATTGACTCTCAGGAGCTTGAGTCCATTGTCAAACAACACCAGACCCTTGCTAAGGGGAAACGCAAAGCCAGCGTTTCCAAGCCCGCTGATCCTTTCTCCGGCTCGTCGAAGCCCAAGAAAGCCAGAAGAGGCTACCGTGGCAAGGGGAAGGGCAAGAAAGGGTCTCACAACCCTTCTAAGCCCGCTGGTAAGGGTGGGAAGCGCACCTGACATGTCAGTGTGCGCTCCCCCACTGCCCAGGACACCAACCTCAAGCTCAGCACGAGTTTGGGGGGGGGGCCCACCGGACTCGACACTTCCGTGTCGGCGCCCGGAACTGCCGGTCGGAGGCCGTCTCGCGCACTTCACCTCTTGGTGGAATCGATACAGCGCAGACAGCCTAGTAAGGCAGATTGTCGCGGAAGGTTATCGAATGGAATGGAGCGCTCCAAACCGTTCACCTCCGCTGACAGGGACCCCACTGGTGACCCCGTTACCTCGAGACTCCCGTCAAATTACTATTATACGGGACGAGATAACTTCCCTCCTCGCCAAAGCGGCGGTAGTAGAGGTGAAAGATCCGGCAACGGATCCGGGGTTTTACACCAGGATGTTTTTGGTGTCCAAGAAAACCGGGATATGGCGACCGGTCCTCAATCTACGGCCTCTCAACCGTTACATTCGCATCGAGAGATTCAAGATGGAAACTCTTCGATCTGTACGGGCCGGCCTTCGGGTCGGCATGTGGGCCGCTTCAATAGATTTGAAGGACGCATACTTTCACGTACCGATCCATTCGGACTACAAAAAGTATCTAAGGTTCGCCATCGACGGCAAGATATTGGAATTCCAAGCGTTCCCGTTCGGAATAACATCTGCCCCTCAAGTTTTCACACGGGTAGTGGATGCCCTATCGGTCGTCCTACGGAGGTGTGGTGTGGATATCAGCACCTACATCAACGATTGGTTGGTGAAGGGACCGTCGGAAACGGTGGTCACCTATGCGATCAACTTGACAATATTCCATACGCTTCTCAGTGGCTGGATAGTCAATGTACCCAAGTCAGCGCTGACCCCGGCACAGTTGTTCATACACCTGGGGGTTCAGTTCGATCTCCGGATCGGGCGGGTTCGGCCTTCGCCGGCTTCCCTAGATCTGCTGGAGGAGATGCTCGCGGTGTTCTTCACCTGCCGAGCTCTCCCGGCGAGAGAGTTCTTGCGACTTCTGGGTCGACTGGTCAGTCTGGGAGAAGTGGTCAACTACGGTCCACTTCGACGCAGACCCATACAAATGTACCTTATGTCCTTCTGGAAACAGAGCACAGGTCATTTGAACCAACCAATCCCGATAGACTCGAATCTATTATCAGCCCTTGGCTGGTGGCGGAACCGGGACAACCTCATCATAGGGGCCCCGTTGCATCTGCCGGAATCGAGTCTAGTCTTATTTACGGACGCCTCCATGGACGGCTGGGGAGCACATCTGGACGAGAACCTGGCACAAGGAATGTGGACCACGCAGGAAAAGACTTGGCATATCAATCTCTTGGAGATGAGAGCAGTCATCCTAGCGTTGAAACGGTTTCTCCCGCCCTTGTTGTTCTGGTAAGGTCGGACAGCTCAACAGTGGTCGCATACATAAACAAGCAGGGAGGGACCAGATCCCCCCAGCTATGTTTCATGATCTGGAAGCTATTCCAGTGGTGCATCAAGCATCAGGTGACCCTGCGAGCAGCGCATATTCCGGGGATACGGAATGTGCTTGCGGATTTTCTGTCTCGTCAACAGAGGGTTCGTCCGACCGAATGGCAGCTGAACGACTTGGTACTCAGGCAAGTCTTCTTTCAGTGGTCGACTCCTCATGTAGACCTTTTTGCCACGAAGGACAACAAAAAGCTCCCAATATATGTGAGCCCGTTTCCGGATCCATCAGCAGTCCACTAGCGGTCCCGTGGTCAGGAATGTACGCTTACGCGTATCCTCCGACCATACTAATCCGATGGTTCTCAAAAAGATCGAGAGCGAGAATTGCAGAGTCATTCTAATCGCTCCTTTCTGGCCGACACGATCGTGGTTCACGAGTCTCCTCAATCTTGTCGTAGACTACCCACGCATTCTGCCGGATCATCCAGATCTCCTCACACAATGCCGGGGGCGTCGAATTCACGACAGTCCAGCAATGTTCAAACTGACTGCTTGGAATCTGTCATCGAATCTCGACGTCAGGAGGGCTTTTCTCAACAAGCTGCCAATCTCATGGCACAATGTAGAAGGCCCTCCACCAGACGGGTTTATAACTCTAAACTCAGCCTGTTCTCGGAGTGGTGCGAGAGAAACTATAAGAATCCCTCTCAAACAACTCCGGGAGAAGTAGCAGACTTCTTCGTATTCTTATACGAAGAAAAGGGACTACAACCAGTAACAATAGCTGGTTACCGGTCTGCCATAGCGACAATCCACCCTGGTTTTTGAGACGGGTCTAAGGTTACACAGAGCAAACCATTAGACGACCTGATCAAAGGCATGTTCCACCTACGACCTCGGGTGAAGAAAATGCCTCCTGCATGGAATCTCGAATTGGTCCTAAATGCACTCACGAGACCACCTTTCGAGCCCATGGGTCAGGCCAGCCTTAAGATCTTGACACTTAAGACTGTATTTCTCGTCGCTGTGGCGTCTGCTCGATGGAGATCTGAGATCCATGCTCTCTCCGCTGAGAAAGATCGCCTACATTTTATGGGCGAAGGGCTGCTACTTCAGCCGCGGGCTGACTTTGTGTCGAAAACAGAGACTATCAAACATGGCGCAAAACCCTTGGTTTTAGCTGACCTAGTTAAGTTCTCTCCTGACGATAAATTCTTATGTCCGGTGCGTGCTGTGAAGTATTATATCGAAGCGACCAAACATCTTCGAACTTCAGACAGATCAATAACCACAAACCGGCTTCCAAAGACACCATCGCTTGATGGATTGTTGAAACCATTCGGATGGTGTATGCAGCTGCCCAGACTAAAGAGTTTGTTTTCGCCAAAGCCCATGAGACCAGAGCGGTAGCCACTGTGGAAGCGTTATTTAAGGGAGCTTTACTTAGTGACATCATGGACGTTGCTCAGTGGAGATCTGAGGCTACTTTCATCAAGTATTATCTCCTGGACCCTTCTACGTCGACAGCTAGCATTGAAATGGCTACTCTCACTAAAAGGCTGAGCAATAGCACACATACTATTCCGGTATCTTCCGTTAGAAAGCGCGTTTCGAGCACTCATGTCCAAAGGGACCCGCCCGACGCCTATGCACCCTATGCCTATGCAACAAGCCTCGGCCGAAGTCAAGAAAGCATTAAGTGAGTATATCAAATCGTCACAAATAATGTTTACCCTTTGTCATTGGTCTCGTATTATTAGGGTTTTTCCCTAGCAGGTGTACCAAAAGGAAAGCTCGGACTTTCACTAGGGTGGTGCCCCCCTCGAGTTATCAGGTAACAGAGAGGCCTGGGTTACATATCAATGATGGCCTTTTCGCTCTCAAATTGATACAGGTATCCACCTTTTGTCTTTGGTTAGCCTACCCGCCAGGGTTCCCACAAATTCTAGGGTTACCCAAGAGTATTGCATAATATTAAATATTATGCACAAGGTAAGTACATGTATAAGGTGTCTTGATATAAAATGATAGGGTTTTTGTAACCCCCCATTTTATGAAAGACCCTTATACTTACCTTGCGATCCCGCCTCCCACCCACACTGTTAACCAAAGACTGGGGGAGGTACATAAATGTTCTTGCTTTAAATGCTATGTTATTATAGAATCAAACTGAGGTCTTAAGTTTTTGGCGGGAACTTGGAGCGGTCAAGGACGCCGGAGTTGATGGAGGCCCTGGAGGGGGGTGCCCGTTTTTACTGGCATTTGGTATAAGAGGTTTAGAATCTACCCTACAGTATTGCATAATATTAAATATTATGCACAAGGTAAGTATACGGGTCTTTCATAAAATGGGGGGTTACAAAAACCCTATCATTTTATCTTGTTTGACAAAAATCTGTTCTTAACTAATTTTGAATTTCATTCTTGCTCTGTGTGATCATTTAATGATGATCAAAATGATTGGCTGGCTGGTTACCATGGTGACTGTATGGTGTTTGGTTACAGATCAGTAAGAAGTTCAAAGATTCTCTGGAAACCAAACTACAGGAAGTTGAGAGACGTATGTACTCTTGTGAAAATTCTATGGTTTGTGGGTGCGCTGAGGTTCACTGTATGCATCAGGAATGATACCTCCCATCATCAATATTTAATATTTTGAATTAAAACTTTGATTATCTGTCATTTCTTATAATTTAGATTATACATAATATTCGTAGATTTCTATTGGTGAAGCACTATCATACTATATTGACTTCATAGAAAACATACAAAAACCAGTCTCTGCCTGGTTAAAATAATATCATATAAGCTTTTGTTGGTTAATGGGGATGAACAGCATCTGGTGTACCTGAATGTAAGCAAGATTGTTCGATGTCGAGTTGTATAATGTTTCATTACCTTGATATTATATACAGAGAAGGCATTACTTGACAAGCAGATGCAGGAACTGGACAAGGACAAACAGGGATTAATGAATGAGAATATCCGAGTGTCTGAGGAGAATCATAAGATGGTATGGAAGATCTAGTCTTATTACAGCCTTATATACCTTTGTCTTTGTATATGAACAATTCAAACTACCAGAGCACAGAATTTTTTTTTAAATTCATGGAAAAAAATCATTATGATGTTGCTTTACTTATTTCATTTCCTTCAGTATTGCATATGATAGGCAAGTAATCTCTTTGTACTGTAAGAGAGCTTGAAATCCTGTCCATCTTTCTGAGTGAAACGACCTTGAGTGTGACATTGAGCTAAATCCCTCCCCCCTAATATTTCTGTCCATTCATCAAACCCCCCCCCCTCCATCTGTCCAGCCATCACCCACATTTCCATGATATCTCGTAAAGAAATATAGCCTTGACCAAATTTATACAACATAATATCTATCGAAGACATTTTTTTATAGATCAAATTACACATAGTTTCGATGCTATTAACATTATATCTCTTGAAGGATTAGACGTAGCCTTTCCAAATTTATACCTCAGATGCATCTACTTGATGACCAGAACTTATTCGAAGATGAATTACCTTGATTTATATGATAAATGTATAGTTAATTCTGTTAGCACCATACCTCTTGTAAGCAAGCTTCCCACATTCATACCACATACACATCTAGTGATAGACCAAAAGCTAGTTGAAGAAGACTGACTGTGACCTATTTTCACAAGGCCAAATAATGTTGAAAGGAGATTGGATATTGTTTGCATATCTCTTGAAGGATTAGTTACCCTTTCCAAGTCAACACTACAGTTGCATAATGCTCATTGACCAGAATTTCATTAAACATGACTGACCTTGACCTACATGTATTTTCAAGGGTTAAATTATATGGTAATTCTGTAACAACAATATTGCTTGAAGCTGACTGTAATTCTAGATTCACGCCATAGATGCAAATCCGTTCATTGACCCCAGCTGTTCTGATGTTGGCTGGCAGTGACCTGTTTTAACAGATCAAATTATATTAAAGTTAAAAGTAAGTTTGTTTGTCCATCATTGGTATTATCACAATACATCTCGAGCCAGTAGCATATATTGGATGATCGATCTTGACCTATTTTTCAAGATCGAGGTATCTTACAAAAGTAGGTTCAATGCTATTTACACATTATCTCTTGAAAGATTATCTATTTACATTGCCCCATAAAATCCAAGATCTGGACATTGACTTACTGTTACCGTACCTTTCAAATAGAAGCTATCCGATGAAGAATCCTATCTAGCCCTTACATATACACACCACACATGAATCTGATGATGTACCACAACCCTATTGAAGATAATAAGTTACCTTGGCCTAGTTTTTATACAGTTTTAATGATATATGTATATCAATAAATGGACTAGGCACAAACTTCCCAAAATAAACCAGCCAATCATCTCAATCCCAACAGCCGAGGGTTTTGGGCCAATTGGGCTATTACTCTTACAGCAGGGAAACAGTATCAGGAATATCCAGAGATATTTATTGTATTTTTTTGTCTGTTTGAAGCTAATCTATTCAGAATTCAAGAAAATCACCAATACCTTTCATCTCCAAAATCTTTAACCCGTTGACCTGTGTTGTTCTTACATCTGTCAGAATGCAGAGTTAAGGAAGCAGTTGTCCAGTCTACAGATTGAACTAGAGGAAGCTGTACAGAGGAGAGAAGTGGCCATAGCTGCTGAACAGTCCGCCCGATCAGACTGTCAAACCCAGGCTAAGATAGCCGCAGATGTAAGATAACTCTCTAAAATATTTTTAACAGAAACGGATGACCAGTATGTGTCAGTTTTTTATGCTAACATGACCAACAGCTGACCTTAGTACTTAGTATACTGTGGGACATTCCTCCTGACATGGTGTTTGAATAGACAATAAAAAAATCCTTTTAATCCCACTTTATATCCTTTGCTGAGAAATCTGCATGGTGCCAATATTATGCATGCACAATTATTGTTCATCAACCTCCTCTGATGTGGGGGCCTTCCGTGGCCAAATGGTCTAAGGCCACATGGCTGGTGACCACTAGCCACACACCGCTTAACCGACACAGGTGTGAGCCTCGCTGGTGCATGTGTGAAGTTTGACAGTTACTTGCCGAGTACTCCGGCTTCTTTCACCATTCAACTGTCACCATATGAGGGAAATTACCTTGAGTGTGACATTAAACCAAATCCCCCTGCCCCTTTCTGATGTGCCAAATATTAAATAACATACATATTATTTGATGAAATATCCGCCACCCTCACACATTCTGATCGGCATTTAAAATGTAGGTTATCATGGTTATGCAGTGTATAAAGTGAGCTGATATATTATGTTGTTGTTGTAGGCACAGGACAAGTATGAGAGAGAGCTGATGTTACATGCAGCTGATGTGGAAGCTCTGACCTCCATCAGATCTGAGGTAAACAATTACTGTAACTGATTCCTGGATCTTACCGATGGATTTCTATAAAAACTTGTATCATGTATTTTATATTGTTGTGTCATCATAACTAAAACATTCTCAGTGTAACGTCCATTGGTAATGTCATAGCGGTCATTTTCATTGTTGACATCATACGAATGTTTTGCTATCCAACCGTGTGCTGGACTGATCAGTGTCTAGGATAATAGGAACTGTGAGCCCCCTTTGGTCTTGGCACATGTAGGCATTGTCGTGATATGACTGAAAAATTGTTGAAAATGACATTAAATCCTACTAACTCTCCCATGTAAAAAAATGTGTTGTTAAATTGTACATTTTGCCAGCTCGACGGCTTCAACAGAAAACTAGAAGAGGCCAGAGAGGCAACCAGTAAGGCACAGACTGAACTGGAAGAATCTAAGGTGAGGAATGTCCTCTAAGTCCACATCAAAATGTTCTCTCTGAATAACCCACCATGAAAGTTAGTCTTGAAAGAGGGAATAAATGGGCTTTGTATTTTGAACTGCAACAGTTTGAGAGAGGTGGATGGTTACTCAAGGGACAAGTCACTTGAGTAGTTACTCTCTCATTTTCTGTCGGTGAATAGCTCATATTTTGAGCTAATGTTCTCTGTATGCAAACACATCCGACTTTAAATAAAATTTATCTTATCTTATCTTATCTAATATCATTAATCTATAATTTTCTCTTGATTTTGAGGGAGATCAGGAGATACCATGATGACAGTCTTCATTCTCTCTTTATTCAAATTCAAAGCAAATTTTTTTAATATGAGGATTGCTCAAGATGCAGGGTTGATACTTCGTGTATCAGGATCTGTTGTGGGTGCTCTATATTAGATTTATTGCAAACTGGTTACACTCAGCCATTGAAAGCCAACTTTTCAATTCCTGAATCTAATCTGAACATCTGCTCCACCCTAGCTGGTTCTCAGATCAGATTCCATTTAGATTCTGTAAATTTTGGGAAGTAAATTGGAGACTTGCACAATTGGATCAAAAGACAAAGGGCTAGTTCTGTCAAATTATTGGTTAACTGGTCCAAAATTGACAAACAGAAAGTGGCAATTACAGAATCTGATTGAATAATTCGTATGTGCAAGTCCTCCATTTTTTTCATGTATTTATTCATTTTTCATGCAGGTATCCTGGACAGAGCAAGAAAAGCTGATTAAAGCTGAGTGTGCAAAGATAGAGGTCAGATGTCAGGAGTTAACTCAACAGAACACTTTCCTTCATGAACAGATGAGTAAGGTACTGTAACAGATATGTGTTCAATATCCACCCATGCATACAATAATATTACGAAGTTCCAAAATTATTATTTCAATAGACATGATAGATTGTCACCATTTTATTGATGATGGCATTGTATCAGAAGCGACATCTCGGCTTGAACCTTTGATACCACCATAATATAGCGTGATATTTTCAAATGTCTGAACACTGATGACATGATTTTCAAGGACAATTTGATGAACAAATCATAATCATATCGTAATGACATAACATGTTAGCAAACATTGATGTCTTGCTTAGGCAACAACATGGTAATTTTTCCATATTTCACAGCAGGTTGAATATCCTAATAAAACTGCCCAGACACCTCAAACTGGAATAAAATTCAACCAAAGATGGATATCTGACACAACGGAACCATTTATGCGTTTTACTGGCAGTTCGAAGTGGGCATTATAGGTTGAATGGTTGGGGAGAGTAATGTGTTACTGAGGTTGAAGATTATGTTTGTGGTACTTCCCAAGATTCATCCATATTCACTTGAAACAAACGGGCAAAAAAAAAAATCCGCAAAAAATGAAATGTTTCTCTTTAAACTTGTATTATCTGTAACTCTGGTGAATGCCTGCCAGATTTGTTGATCTCTCAAATGGAACTGCATACCTTAAAGTAATTTCATTGGAAATTTATTTTTCAGAGTGTATTCTTGCTGCCGTATTTTCGATTCGTTTATAATACCCCAACTTCCGTTTCTTGATACACCAAAATGCACTACAGATGCATGCATTGTGCAGATTGTAGGTCAAAGTAGGATATGGTACACAACCGAAAAATGATAATTTGAAAAGCTATGTTAAAGATTTCAAACTAAATAGTGTTTCACTTCTGAAATGTATACAATAACTGCTTTAATCAGCTGATTATATGCAATTTCTCTCAGTATGGTTGTTTGATCACATGGAAATTAGTTTATTGATAGAATCCAATATGTTCCGGATTGTTCTTCTTTCGGATTCACTTTTATGGTTTTCAAAGCAACTGGAAAACGCACATGGTCGTTTTCATGCTTCACATGTAAAAAGTAATCCCACAACAATGATGCTTGTGTCGCCGTATGTGGTTGAGAGGATGAATACAGGCAGTCTACGACAGATCAGGGTTTGGGGGGTCATTTCTGTGGAGGAACTAAATACAATTGTTTAGGTGTACACTGAAAAATAAGGACACATCATTGTGTGTTTCCGCGGCGACAATGTGAAATTATCATGTTTAATTGGCAAGGACAAACCTTCCTGATTTGCACTATCAGCTTTGTACATTTTTCGATGAGTTATGGCCCTTCATCCAGCCCATCAATAATTTTTTGTCCAGTCATTATCCCGGTCAATATTTGATGGACAACTTGCAAACTTAATATTGAACATGCTTTAGTATCTTGCAGATGTGAAGGATACGGTTCTTTACCTCATCCTAATCATTTGCGCCACATTTATTGCACTTCAGCTATGTCTACCAACATGTATTGCATTCTGGTCAGGGTTATAGTCTGTTTTAATTAGCCGTCTACTTCTTTTTTACAGCGTGTAGAACAAACTGAACTCTACAAAATGACTGACATTTCTCCTTGATATCGATAATATATCACGCTTGAAACAACTTTTCAATTATCTCCATATAAAAATCCAGTACAGTTGTTTCATTTACCGGGCCTCAATTACATAGGAAGACGTCATAATGTATTCATGCTCATGGGCACAAAGGTCATTGATGCTGTTTAATATCCCATGTCCAGTGAAATTGCCGAATGATAAACTGCACACACCTCTATGACCGTAAACAGCATTGTTGACCTTTGTGCTAGATAACACGAATACATTATGACGTCTCCCTATGTACATGTAATTGAGTCCCGGTACATAAAACAACTGTACTGGAGATTTATATGGAGAGAATTACAAAGTTATTTCAAGCATGATATGTTACCGATATCACAAAGAAATGGTAGTCATTTTGTAGAGTTTAGTTTGTTCTACACGATGCAAAAAAGAAAATTACTGCCGAGCTAACGGCTGATTATTGACAAGCTCCAAAGTAGACGACTAATTAAAATGGACAGTCTATAAGTACATTTTGCACAACATTGAAACTTACTTGCTTCATGCTTAGTATTTTGTGGATGTCCACTAACTGTCCAAACTTGAAGTTTTTGTCCTTTTACCTCAACCTTTCCATGGATATATACTTGCCCAGTCTGTAATCCTATTTCGGAATGTTTGGAATTTATTTGGTACATGCTATTACCTCAGCGAAAACTGATGAAGTTCAAAATCCTTATATTTCAACCATTTGTATGTTGTCATATACAAAAAAATGTTTTTAAGGCTGAGGGTTCAATGCATTTTTAATGAGTATGGTGACTGCCCAATATCTTCTCTTAACCCGATGAATATACTGAAATAAAGAAAAAAATCGATCTCTAGAAATGAACGTCCTAATTCCTCAACCATGACTATGATCATTATAAGATGAAAATGATGAAGAATGACATAACTGTGATAACTGAGCAAGTTGAATACTGTGTAGAGTATATTTGCCAATTTCTCGCACTGTGGGACACTTACTCGGGGAAGGACATGTTGAGTGGATACAAGGAGCTGATAATCAATGGTTCATTTTGCGCTGTTGTACAGTCCCAGAGTACCTAGTCACATCATTATATCAGTCAGATCTAATTTTCTGTTATTCCGTTTATCAGCTGAGTACTCAGGTGGTGAACATCCAGCAGGCATCTGTATCTGCAGCCAAGGAAGGTCAGCTGTCCACGTCACTAATGGGAGACGAGACTGAGAAATCCTCCGAACAACTACTCGAGGTCATCAGGTTAGACACCACTGATCTCAGATCTTCACCTGCTAGTGATTCTGCTATTTTCATATTTCAAGTTAAATACTAAGATAACTTTCCACCATTTCCCTTTTCCTGTTGAATGGAGTAAATTCCTCAACCCAGCAATGCACTCTGTCACAGATAGTCAATGAATGATATCATACAGCATGTTTTTTTTTTTATCTCTAAATGGAAAGCAGTATCATGTTTGTTTTGCTTTTATACGCCCGCCCAAA
The DNA here is from genome assembly GCA_036873755.1 of Hanleya hanleyi. Taxonomy (NCBI): domain Eukaryota; kingdom Metazoa; phylum Mollusca; class Polyplacophora; order Lepidopleurida; family Hanleyidae; genus Hanleya; species Hanleya hanleyi. Next base: position 140,315 of record JAVTVY010042480.1, read on the forward strand.
AGGCGGACGTATTATGTGGTGGCGGTTTCCGTCCGGATGTCCGTCTGTTCATCCCCTGTGTCCGGTCTATATCTGGGACAGTTTTCTATCTACAGTTCCAATTTTTGGTAAGTGGATACCCTGAAGAGAGACGATGTGTCGTGTACCAGAATGGAGGTCAAGATCAAAGATGAAAGGCCACTGGCTTAAAAAGCAGGAAATCACTGAACCATTTGTGTCTGGTCTATACCTGTGACTGTTTTTTATCCACAGTTGCAATTTTTTGGGAATGGATACACCAGGTCAAAACAATGTTTCGCGTACCGAAATTGAGGTCGGATCATAGGTCAAAGGTCACTGTGGAATTCATTGATCATTGACAGTTTTCTATGTACAGTTCCGATTTTTTGGTGAGTGGATACCCTGGTGGGGGGAGGGGGAGGGAAATTATTAAAAATTACCAATTTTTTGTGAGTGGATTCAGTTGGGGGAAAGATGTGTTGCATACTAAAAATTAGGTCAAGGTCAAAGGTCACTCTGATCCCAACTTCAAGAAATCATTAAAAGTATATTTTTTTTGCGTCAGTAGATACATTAGGGGGACAGGATAAGGTCAACCCGGACTCCAAATCCTGAAATTCTTAAAAATCATGATTTTTGTGTCTGTAGTTACATTAAGGGGAGATGATGGGTTGTGTACCAAAATTTAGGTCAAAGGTCAAGGTCACCCCAAAATCAGGAAATCATTAAAAGTCACATTTTATATGCCCATCATAGACAAGGTTGTATAATCCGATGGCAAGTTCTGTCCATCTATCCGTCTATCCATCCATTAACATTTGTTGTCCTTGTGATATCCCCAGTTTCAAGGTATGGATTGGTACCAAAAGTTTGGCATATCTTACTCGAAGGCAAAAAGATACCCTATTCATTTTGAGATTGAAGGTCAAGGTCACAGTCCCCCCAAAACTGAATCTAGTTTAACTGACTCTTGTTAGGTTGGATTAGTCCGAGTTGTCTCCCCTACATATGTCATTTGTCCTGCAGAGTTGTCCTCCTGTTTGATACATGTATGAAACAGCTACATTCAGTTAAACTGTTGTAAAATAAAAACCATGCATTTACTATTTTAACTGGGAGAGGGGTCCTTTCTGAACTTCATATCTTTTTATTAACTCAAGAACGAAGGTTCATCACTTTTTTTCACATTTTTGTCCTTCTTGAAAAATTTTCTCACCTGAAGGGAATCTATTTGAAGGAAAATTAATATTTTCTTGTGTTTGACTATTATCGATTCATTGTGGGATATGTGAGCTCTTGTTTCAAGGTCACCTAGTTACCAAGAGTTAAGCCCCTTTTAGTTTATCTTTCAAAAAATGTGCCATTAATGTTACATTCTCGTAAGCACAAAATCTTAGACCTTTCTCTTGATTGCTAGCTACCAATTGGGACCAAGGCAAAACAACCTTGAAATTTGGACCAGTGTAGTTTCAGATGTACAGGCGTATATTGAAGCCCCTTGGGCTCTTGTTTCGATTGGGAGATGTTCATTTCCGTTGAATAGCCAATCGAATTTAAATTCTGAAGAGGTAATACAGGTCAACCTTTCTGAGTATGAACTGCAAGATATGTATAGAGCTATTAACACGTAAGACAAAGCAAAACTATATTCTGAAAAGTACTGTACTTCCTTCCTCCTGTGTGATTTCCCAGAAATCATCCTTATGTCCTTTGTAGATTTTTGAGGAGAGAGAAGGAGATAGCGGAGACAAAGCTTGATGTCGTCCAGGCTGAAACTAACCGGCTCAGACAGCACAGCGGTCATCTGGAGAAACAACTGGCTGATTCTAACAACAGTTTGATGGAGGAACGAGGAAAATCACAGGTCATTTATCATGTTAATATGAATACTTTATATGACTGACATTCTTTTCTTGGGAGAAGAGTGAAAGTACAAAGCAATTTCCCAGGGAATATTGGTAATCCTAATCAAACTTGGGGGATATTATCGGCACAGTCTGTAGATGCGCATGTGCTCTTCCCATTGACGGAGGATATTTCCTTAGTGAGTTATTGCTCTTCACTATCCAAAATACTGTAAATTGAACATCATCTTGTCAATGCAACAACACCTTCACTTTTGATATGGTTCACCTAATACTTAGTGAATATTATCAGGACATTCCAGAGATGCACATGTGCTCTTTTTGTTGACAGAGAATTTTTCCAAACTGAGTTGTTGCCCTTTACAGTTTAAAATACTGTAGATTAAATGATATCTCGTCAAATCAACAACTCCTCTAACAACTTTTCATGTGGTTCACGTGGTACTTGGTGTATATTATAGGCACAGTCTGGAGACGCACATGTCCTTTTATGTGTTGTATTGCACATCACTTTTTCCTACACACACAAATGCACCTGATTTCCTCCTTCCCAGTTCACTGATGCTGGGGTCGGGGGAATACACCATCTTCTGGTGGCTCTTTGTTTACACTGAAGATGGCCGTTTATTTGACCCCAGAGTTTGAGGGTAGCTGTTCTAACTTGTAACTAATATCTTAAATGTCTTGAATTCTCATTGTTACAGGTGACGCTACAGACAGCCGCTCAGCATGCTGATCTAATGAGGAAGGTGGAGAACCTCAATCTACTGTCTGAGAGTAACCAACTTCTGAGAGAGGAGAAAGAGAGAGTTAACCAACAGCTGAGAGAGCTTGAGATAAAGGTATTCCACTGGTTCCTACCCGAGTATTTTGATTGGTAAAACCATCACATACTCTGATCAGTTATATCACAGGAAGGCCATTTTCTCGCACATGAATTTTGGAACAGAAAATCTAATTTGATCACCCGTAAAACTCGCAACATCTCCTTGCATAGATAAATCATTTTACTGTGCTAGTTTTTCTCTTCAAAGTTGAGAAAATCTCAAGAAAACAGTTTTCTGTTTCTGAGAAATAAATGGCATTCCGGCAAAACCCGGAAAATTTGGATTCACTGATTTGAGGTTTTTTTAGCTGTCTGTTTTGGGCTTTTTGTCGGCTTTTTAAGATTGGTCTGTATATGCCCATGAGAAAATAAGTTCATTTGCTCTTGAATTTAGAAGTTGAGGGATCAAATGGGAGGCTTGTACATTTGAGGCAAACTGTAATTCTGACCACACATCAGTCACTTTTCTCACAAATGGCAGGTTACCAGTTCGATCGCGGGCCGATTCATACCAAATACTTAAAAAATGGAAGTTATATCTTATTCGCTTGGTGGAAGGACTGGTTGACCGTGTGTCCGGGCAGTGTTACTGAATCATCGTGGTGTGAAAGCGATTTTAAAGTCCCACTCACTCACTCCTATTTATATTCATCATTTTTCAGCTGCAATCGTTTGAGGACCAAATTTCCCCTCTGCAGCGTGCTAATCGAGATCTACAGGCCCAGAAGGACGCTATGACAGCAGAGCGGACAGCCCTTCATGAGGAGGTGAATCGCTGGAAGAACCGAACAAATCATCTGATTGAACAGTGTAACAAGGCTGATCCTGAGGAACAGCGTAGATTAATGTAGGATTACCTTGAATTTCTTACTTAAACAGAAACATTGCACATGTGTTTTAACTGTCCGTTCTCGAAGAGTGTTATCACTGGTTGCTGTTAGCGAGTGACTCTTTCGCTCAGTTGTCATCTTCGAATTACTTGAGAAGGTTTAGAAAATCTGACAGTTGAATTATTCTTTCTCTCAAAAATGATTTTCTGTACAATTGCTGATGTGTTTGTGTGGCGTGGGAGGCTATACTCTGTACCAAACAGTCATTAATCTATATTGAAAAGATTTAAAACCCAGACTCATCAGAAATGTATGTGCAGAGCCAAACAAGGATGTCTCTGTTTTCATGGTAAAAGATACACCATGAGTATTGGTATTCTATAAGACTTGTTAGTATCAACATGTCAAAGCTCACCCAATCCTTCTCTCCACTGTGTCAATTCCTGTAATTTCAGAACGCTTCACAGTTGACAAATGTTTCCATTCATCAGTAGCATGACAACATTAACAGGCTAAAAGTGTTTTATTTATAGACTTTATCAGATTATGATTATGAATTATTTGACCATCAGTCATTCTTCATGCGTCCTAATTTCCACAGTCTAAGCTATTTTCTGTGACTTTCAGTCAAGAAAGAGATACAATGAGGAAACAGCTCTCATCTCAGACAGAGGAGCTACACAAACACAGGTGAGAATTTGTTACCATAGAGACCAGTAAATTTGATATCAATTTTTTACCATGGCGACCATGAACTTTGGCATCAATTTGTTACCATGGTGGACTGTACTGTGGTTCCCACCTCAAGACTATGTGTGGTGACCAATCCTAAATTTGATACACCGAGAAATTGAATATAAATGGATAATTTTCCAATGAATTTTACATTTCGTCGAACTGTATGATATTGGAAATTGCATCTTCAGACTATGAAACCGTTTCCAGAATCCAGTCACCTGGTGACATGGTGATATTTAAAACACTGTCTCCCCACATGTGATCTTTTCATTGATCGAATAATGTGCTTTGAGTGCGTAGTTTTCTAAGGGCTGTTCCATTTAAAAAGGTATGGGAGGGGCGGAAGGCAGCTTTGAATTATACCCCACCACCCTTAGAAATTTTATTGACCTTCCCAATGTTGTAACATAGATTGAAGGGAATTTCCTCCAATGACCCATAGAATAATATATGGAGTGCCTTCCTCCCCTCCCATACCTTTTTAAATGGAACAGCCCTAAGCTTATCATCAAAGTTGAGATATGACATTTGGAGAGTCATTGTAGGGGAGATAACTCCCGTGTAATGATGTTGCCAACGTTGTTTGAGGTGGGAACCACCTAATTGCTCACATGATTTCTAACCATGGTGAACACGAACTCAGACATTAATTTGTTACCATGATGAACATTAACTCAAAGATTAATTCTATGCCATGGTGACCACAAACTGACATGGTGAATGCTAAACTTTGAACTTTATTAAGATCTGTCATCTGTTTCCAATTGACCTGATATGGGAGGTATTTTAATACTGATTCGTATAAGTTATCAGGTTCTGTACCCGTTAAGAGGGGTACAATCAACCAAGATTGTGCAGAAACCTGATATACAGGGTTCATACGGGTCCTGGAGTTTCCTGATTTCCTTGGATTCTGAGAAAATAAATTCCAGGACCTGGAAATCCTTGAATTCTGACAATATTCGTAAAGAGTCCTGGAAATGTCCTTGAATTTTGTTGTCCTCTCTCTCTGCTCAAAATATCTGCCACAATTAATTACTGGAATTTATTCCGCGATCTAGTCAGATCTGTATTAGAAACCTGATAGTTGAAATACATATTCATTTCATTCTAATGTATGTTGTTGAATTTGCTGAGTGAAACATGGTAAAAGGTGTTAAAAAAAGTCCAGGGAAAATCAGTTAAAAGTCCTGGAAAAAGGTTGTATGGACCTGGAAAAGTCCCGGAATTTTGTCTTTCACAAAGGGTAGACACCCTGGATATATCCACTCTCAACCGAAACAGAATGTTATTTATCACATTTTCAGAGAAACGATATTTCCTTCATAAATATTTCAAACTGTCTGTTTGGCCATGATACATGATCTATCAGCATGACTGCTTGTTAATATATTCCTGTACAAACATGACAAAGGTGACAATGTGAACTACTTCACCTCGAGTCAGATACTTAAATATTTAGCTTTGGTGGACAAAAATGCTAACTGATGTTTTATCCCAGTTTGATCACAATTACAATGAAAATACAACGTAATCAACTGAGAACAATAATTCTTATAACTTACTGAAAAATCTGTGCTCTGATTGCTTGACAGAGAAACATGTTTTTGTCAAGATGACTTTTGAGAGAGACTGTAATGTACTGTGGATTCCTTTTTTCAGGGCTGAAGGTTCTAGGATGTCTTCCAACTTACAAGCTGCACAGTGAGTCTATCCACAGAAATGTATATTCAAATTTTTGTAAATTTGATATTGGCAGGTCAGTTTACATTTTACAAATGTAGTTCCAACTTCTATCCAGTTGTCATTCTAAAAAATAAAATGAGTTTTTGAGAAAGTTTCCAAATATTGGTAGCAGTGATAACATATGAAAGAAACTAAACCAACCTCAATTATGTTACAGTCCAATGGGGCTTCCGGGGATTGACTTGGGATGTCGTTGTGCAGACCACAGGTCATGATAAGAATAGGCCTCAGCTCCTCAGAGAGCTTGTCATAGAGTCGACTGAGGCACTTGTGGGGTTCCCGGGTGTGAAAAGGAATAGCACCCCACCCATGTTGTTCCTGGTTGTGAAAAGGAATAGGACCTAACGTCATGATAGGACTGAAATATAGTTGAAAGCGACATTAAATTATATTCACTCACTCACTCAGTCATGTTACATCTGATGTGTGACCATGATGCAGTGTGGAAAATATATTTGGAAATACCATCTCTTTTAATACAAGGTCTTTGTTTTGAAGGTGTTACTCTCCTAACTCTGTTAACTATTGGGCTGTCTTTAAAAATTTTAATTATGTATGCTATTTTCCGTATAAAAGTAACTCATCTTTATTTTATCTCAGGAAAGAGGTTTTCAACTGCAAGCAACAAATAGGAGCTCTGAAGTAAGCAGATTTTTATATCTCCGAGCTGGCTATGAAGTAAGCCAGGAGACATTGTTATTAAAGTGTATTAATTGTTTCAATCTGTCAGTCTATCTGTCTGTCATACCTAAATTTTTTATCGAACTAGTAGTAGAGTTTTGACTGGATGTTTGTGAAACTGTTCAGGCTTATTAAACTTGCTGGAAGATGTGCAATGTTTGAAATGAAATATTAATTTTGTGGCTTAACCAAACCTTTTCCTCATACAGTGTGATATTGATTATTCATCAGCTTAAAGTATATTTTCTTTACTAAGAATGGATCTTCTTAAACATAACTTGTTAATCACTTTCTTTATATATATTAATATATGTATGTGTATATTTATATTCGCCATTCAGAGCCATGCCATTTATTTCGGCTATCAGAGACGTTGTATATGTATTTTACTGTGTGGCTGTGTGGACTTCAGCCTCAAAAGGTCGTAATAGAACGACTGATTGAATAATGTACACAAAATTGAGGGTGATTGAATGTTAAAATGAGAATTGAATTGTTTTAGCATAGACAGGGTTATAAATCGTCAGACATCTCTGATTGTATATTGTGTTTGATGATTGGCTTATAGGGAGGAGATTGATAAGTTCAAGACTCAATTACTGGACAAGACGAGTGATATTGATGAGAAAATGAGGACCATTAATCAGGTCGGTCTCAACACACAACTGTTATTATCTCCCCTTAAGAACTAGGGGACTTCATGAGTAAATCACATTCAATGATCAGAAAATATGTTCTCGGAAGAATTAGGCACAAGACAAAAGCAATTCTTCAAAATTGTATCAATTTCTGCCTGATTATGAGGTTTCTTGGTGTTTTATTAACATGGTTTCCAAAATTGTTTGGACCCAGAGATGACAGTAAGAGAGAGTCAGGGAGGGGGAGGGGGTTGCCATAGTCACAATAGTTGTGATCGTTTCCAAAAGAAATGTCAGTATGGCATAAGATATGGAGGATGTAGATTATGACTATGAGTGTTCATTTATCTCATATTTGTCTGATAAAAGTCATATAAGGTAATCTGTCACATCACAATACCTTACCATATTAATATCAAAACAATGAATACTATGATTGATACTTAGCAATGGTGTACAGGATGTGATACAGCTTCTGTATCATAGAGGTCTATCACATTGCATTTGACCGCTGTGTTGTGAGAATACATGTGCAATGTTATTTGAATTGATGAAAGAAAAAGAAAATGATAATTTGATTCACAAATTTCATCAGAAATCACAATCTTGCACTTTGGTTTACAGCTGAAGAGAATTGGAAGAAAATACAAAGAACAGACAGAGAAAATTTCTAAGGAACTGGAGGACTCCAAGGCAGAGTTAAAACTGAGCATATCAACACAACAACAACTGGACGCCAGCTCTTCAAACTTGGAGCAAACTACCGCTGCCGTCAATGAGAAACTACAAAATGTGGAAAAAGAACGTGACGAAACCAAAGAGAAAGTCCAGGCTCAGGAAGCTCAGCTGGTCACGAGTACAGAGCAGATAGACAAACTTCAGAAGGTAACGGGAGTTTTATAGTAAAGCACTGCATCATGGGATATCTCCCTATTTTAAAGCACTTGGTTGGTGAGTTCAAATTATCAAGAAGAAATCAGCTATTTTCATTGGCCGAAGACAAAATTGGAACAAAATCCAACCAATCACAGAGTTCCTAATTACAGGTAATTACAACCTATCCCTCAGAATACCAGATTACAGGTAATTACAACCTATCCCTCAGTATACCAGATTACAGGTAATTACAACCTATCCCTCAGTATACCAGATTACAGGTAATTACAACCTATCCCTCAGTATACCAGATGCTTCACTGGCGATCGCTAGCTTCACACTGCTGAACCTTCTCAGGTTCGAGCCCTGCTGGTGCGTGTGTGAAAGTTTGCCAGTTACTTGCTGATGGGCGGTGGTTCTCCCCGGGTTCTCCTGCTTCCTCCACACCATTACAACTGGCTGTTACCATATGAGTGAAATAACCTTGAGTGTGACATTAAACCAAACTCCCCCCGACCATAAGTTTGCCACAGAATCTGGGGGACACAATGTTCACCACATTCTGTGCAATTCGCACAAATCAACAGATAACTTGAAAAACAGAGACTGTATCCAAAGATTCCTGCTTGTTCATAGGGTTTTGAGCAACTTTCTGTTGTGACCTGTCCAGCCATGACGTATTATTTACTGTACATCTTCCATCGCTAACCAGTACATGTCTTGTGGCATAGCCTCATTGTACAATTCACACAGAACTTTCGGTTGAGAGCATAACTATCGAACAAACACATTCTGTATATAGCACCGGATTTCTCTTTTTAGGAACTGGACAGCTTGAAAGCAGATAGCAACAAACTGAGAGAGGAAAACTCTGAGTTTGAAAGCAAACAGATCCAGTCCCGTAATGTCCTTCAAACTGCTAAAAATCGCATCACCGCACAGAAGGCGGATATTGAAAAATTGGCTGCAGAGGGCAGAGAAATAAAGGAGAAACTGGCCATCTTTGAAAGAAACAAAGGTAAATCTGGTTGGATATGCCCTCACACAATTCAGTAATTAAAAATTAATTTTTTATTGAGTTGCCATTTGGCCACTGCATACAATATGTACTTTATGTAAGAAAAATCTCCCATTTCAGTATGTCATAAAGTGTCAGCTCATTGCCAGTGGAGTCTGGTCACGAGATCAGTCCCTCCCCGTGGGAATGTATTTCACCAGAAATTTTACAGAATTAAATTTGGGGCAGTAGTTCTTGACACGTGTACTCAGCAGAGTTTGCTACACATAGCATGGGAACTGAATTGTCCAACCATGCACCTCCTGCCTGAATGTGACAAAGGTATTTCAGCTGGCAAGAGTCCAGGCCTGAAACTCTGCCTTTAGCAGAGGGAATAAAATGCAAAAATTTGCTCGAAACTGAACCCAATCCATTTATCGTGTCTGAAAATGTATTTTCCATTTTCTTTTTGGTTGGATATTGCAAAGTGAGTGGAGTGATATTGAGTAGAAACTTGTAATAATGTATTTTGAGTGAGTGTAAGTAAGACATGATTTATGCAACAGTAGGGATGTTTATTGTATCATTCCAGTTGATTGAGGCCCTAGCATTACTATGAATAACCTTTTATCCTTTCAGAGGACTCAGAGCAAAAATTAACCAACATGAAGACTCAGTTTGAAGAGAAAGTAGCACAACTAGAGCAGGAACTACAGGCCTTGAGACAACAGAAAACTGAACCTTCAGGAGAACTGCAGAAGAATTTAGAAAAACTACGTAGAGAAAACACTGAACTACAGGCCCGGGTAAGTGTTACATGACCATGCAGGAACTCCTCTCTGAGCATTATTTCTATCAAGTAAGTTGTGTCCATCTTTCACAAGACAAAAGAGAATATAAGTCTATCTAGATACAAAAAGGAGTCTAGAAGCAAGGCATTTCAGTTTTAAAAATGCCTGAATGATAGAAGATCACATGACAGATCGACTGCAAGTTGAGCACCAAAATTGCTGGTAGTCAAAGGAAAGAACTGACAAACAGATTTGTGCAAAAATGAGTAATTTATTTCCTAACAAACTTATTCATAAAAATGACCCTATCGATCCCCATCTGCATACGTTATACAATTTGAGATCATGAAATTCACTCATTTTGAACTACATCATATCCCTCCCCAAAGATGTAAATATAGGAGTAAAATTACATATACCACTGGATGTACAAATGATTCAGTGTCTCACCTGTAATCATACATATACCACTGGATGTACGAATGATTCGGTGTCTTACCTGTAATCATATATATACCACTGGATGTAGGAATGATTCAGTGTCTTACCTGTAATCATACATATACCATTGGATGTACGAATGATTCGGTGTCCTACCTGTAATCATACGTATACCACTGGATGTACGAATGATTCACTGTCTTATCTGTAATCATACATATATCACTGGATGTACGAATGATTCGGTGGCTCACCTGTAACCATACATATACCACTGGATGTAGGAATGATTCGGTGTCGTATCTGTAATCATACATATACCACTGGATGTACGAATGATTCGGTGTCTCACCTGTAATCATACATATACCACTGGATGTAGGAATGATTCGGTGTCTTATCTGTAATCATACATATACCACTGGATGTACGAATGATTCGATGTCTCACCTGTAATCATACATATACCACTGGATGTACGAATGATTCAGTGTCTCACCTGTAATCATACATATACCACTGGATGTACGGATGATTCGGTGTCTCACATGTAATCAAACATATATCACTGGATGTACGAGTGATTCGGTGTCTCACCTGTAATCATACATATACCACTGGATGTATGAATGATTCAGTGTCTCAGCTGTAATCAAACATATATCACTGGATGTACGAGTGATTCGGCGTCTCACCTGTAATCATACATATACCACTGGATGTACGAATGATTAGGCATCTTGTAATCATACATATACCACTGGATGTACGAATGATTCGGCGTCTCACCTGTAATCATACATATTCCACTACATGGATGTACGGATGATTCGGTGTCTAACCTGTAATCATATTTATACCACTGGATGTACAAATGATTCATTGTCTAACCTGTAGTCATACATATACCACTGGATGTACGGATGATTCAGCATCTCACCTGTAATCATGCATATACCACTGGATGTACGGATGATTCAGCATCTCACCTGTAATCATACATATACCACTGGATGTACGGATGATTCAGCATCTCACCTGTAATCATGCATATACCACTGGATGTACGGATGATTCAGCATCTCACCTGTAATCATACATATACCACTGGATGAACGAATGATTCAGCTTCTCACCTGTAATCATGCATATACCACTGGATGTACGAATGATTCGGTGTCTCATCTGTAATCATACATATACCACTGGATGTACGGATGATTCGGTGTCTCACCTGTAATCAAACATATATCACTGGATGTACGAATGATTCGGCGTCTCATCTGTAATCATACATATACCACTGGATGTACGAATGATTAGGCATCTTGTAATCATACATATGCCACTGGATGAAGGAATGATTCGGTGTCTTATCTGTAATCATACATACAGTACGTGAAAGAAATGAACTCAATAAAAATCAACCCGATCTTTTCACCGTGTTAACATCATGCTGTCCCGATTTTGACCTGGTCTTGTCCCGGTTGAAAAATCGGGACAACATCGTGACAGCATCAGGACGTCCCGATCATGGTCCGATCTTGTCGCGATCTTGTCACTGTGTTGGTCCGATGTTGTCCCGATTATTTGTCCCGATTTTCTCACCCGCTGATTCTCTTCCCATTCCTACAAAGTAACTTGGAAACCCTGGCACTAATATGTTGTACAATTGAGATTATTTTTCTGATCCTTAAATCTGATATGCTGGGGCCAAACAACATCCCGTACGGCCTGTGGCACCGGGTATATCATCCTACTGTGAGTAACGTTCACACTCGCGTGTATACAGCGCGTCAAAACGAACATAAATCTGCATGGTACATGTTTGGATATAGTGATCAAACATATTTTCATTTGTATTTCATTTCTTGTCACCTACATGTATCGACACAATTCGGTTATATTTCGTTCAAACTCCGTTCATCCTTTTGCGTTCATTCTCATAAATCATTTAATGTAAACGTGTGTAATAAATTATTTTGTCACATTCACGGAGAACAGTAGTTGAAAATGGCAACTTGTCACGGATTTCCAACTTCAAGAAAACAACGAAGATCGATCTTCATCATCCCCAGATTCACAGAGATATATGTTTCTTCTTTCTATTACAATCAACTTTATATTAGATCTAAAAACATAATTTTATATGCTCTAAATTGGGGTAGGGATGAAATCTTTCGCGACGTCTGCACGAAAGAGTGCTCTCGCCAAGGTCCGCGCGAGAAGGTCACAGCAGGTCTTCAATTTCACATTCCGGTTTTCTCGTGCAAAAAGTGAATGCTTTATGCAAGAATTTCGTCCATTCATGCTAGATCTTTGTTCTATTTGCGTTTCACGATAGGATCTGTTATGAACTGTTTATAAGATTGGGCGATATGAGAAAAGAAAAAGTTATTCAAAATTGTTTAATAATATTTTTTATCAGAATATTTATCTTATATATTCTTCTGTGCTATCGGTAAAATTATCTTGCATTCTTCTCGTTTGTTATCACATTAGTCCAGACAAATTTTTAGTATTATGTAAATATTTAGGAAGAATGGTCTAATAAGTTGTTTCTCCGTGATATCTTCCGTACATAAGCGACAGGTTTCCGCAACACAATTGTATTGAGGACGGAAAACATCTTTGGAATGTACCTTGTACGCCTCGATGAGAACGAATCTTTTTTTATACCATCCAGGATAATATTAATTAAGTATTTTATCAACTATTTTTACCCCTCAGCCCATAGGGCTGTGGGGTCTTGTCGTTGCCATGTACGTACGTCCGTCCGTCCTAGCGTCCGTCCGTCCGTCCGTCCGTCCGTCAACATGTTCTTGTCCGCTGAATATCTGCAGATCTATGAAGTCGGGCCCGACCAAACTTTGGTAAGAGCTTCCTGAATGTTGACTGATGAAATGATTAGATTTTCAGATGGCTATGATGATTTCATCATTTTTAATTATTTTTTTTTATTATTTATTGATGGCTCAGCTTTTGCACTGTTACCTATGCCCATCAACATGTTCTTGTCCGCTGAATATCTGCAGATCTATAAAGTCAGGCCCGACCAAACTTTGGTGAGAGCTTCCTGAATGTTGACTAATGAAATGATTAGATTTTCAGATGGTTATGATGATTTCATGATTTTTAATTTTTTTTTTTTTTTTATTATCTATTGATGGCTTAGCTTTTGCACTGTTGTCTATGCCCATCGCGAACCCTTGGTTGCATGTTTCATTGTGAACTTTGAAGGTTCCCTGATACAAGAAAGCCTGAGCAAGATTCTCATTGAATGAAGGACAACATTTTTCATTAATTTTGCTATTAAATCATTCTATTCTACATCATATGTTTTATCCTAAAACTTTTGCATGAACCATATTTGTGTCCACACATTTAACTGGTACAACATTTTTGTCACCAAACATGTTACTGTACCTTGGAAATTATTTATAACAAGTGATTAGGAGAGCCCATTTTTAGCCTGACTCTGGGCAATGTTGAACCAGTTTGCATACCTGGAGCTTATGCTCCCCCCCCCCCAACAATAATGATACGGGTGGGCCTGCATGTGTCAATCAGTGTGTTTACTTGTTATCACACTTGTGCAATGCATAAATTGCCACTGATAAAGCTACACTTTCTTGCATGCTGTAATCCCAGCACACCACTCACGTGAAACCAAACTCCCAGTTCCTTTTCATAATTCATTATTGAGGGTCCAATTTTTGTAAGTGATTTTTGGCGCAAATAGCCTGTGATCAATCACAAAACAGAGGTTTATTAACATGAAATTCAATGCCCAGCTATGCAATCGGATCGATATTGAGGATCCCGGAGGCTTTTTCTAGTATTTCCTTCAGAAATCCTTTCAAATTGAACAACAACAACACTTTCGTTTTTTGTTTCATTTGAGTTTTGGACGCCCATATGTTTTCCGAAACTAAATTGGCTCTAGATGCAGCCCTGATCCTACTTGACTAAAAAAAAACAGGCTGAGGGGTCCACGCACCTTTTAGGTGCTTGCCTGCAATTCATGTTTCTTTTGTTAGACCCACCCGATTACATTTCGATTTTTGATTGATTGAAATTGTAGTCCCCTTCCCATTCGGATTTCGCGGCCCATCAACTCGATGCTCTATTTAAATTTCACGGTACATTTCTTCGTTCATTTAAGATCTTTTGCAGCGCTAGATATTAAAATAAATAATTAAATAATAAATAACAATGAGAGAGCAGAGGGAGATATTTATAAATGGAAGTACTAACAGACTAAAGATATGTGGTATTTTATATTTTCTCATGTCTCGCAAAACGGGATTCATTTTTTGTTAATTTGAGCTCTAGGCTTAATTTAAAGTGTTACTATTATTATATTGGTAATATACTCTAACTTCGTAATGGGGATTAGATCAGCATGTACCCCATGTGAAATGTTGTTCTTTTATTCCGTTGTTATGTATTGCGGGGGGGGGGGCTCTTAATTCTGAGTACAATAAAAATTTATACATTCGTCTCACAAACAAACAAAAGACGCCGACTATAACAGAATCTTGGGACAACAAGCCATGTAGTTGTTATAGTATTTTGAAAATCAATTCATCTGTAATCACACTATGGAAGTGAACAGTAGGTGGTCACACTTTAAAAGCACCGCACGGGTAGGACTACGGTACGTGGTGCGGCTGTTTTCAGGGGCATAGCTCTGCAGGGTCAAAGTTCGCACATTTGGACCACGTGGGGCTTTTTGTCGCGGGAGTAAAGAAAAAGACATTTCTTTATCTTTCTATATACTATACAAATTACAATCAGTACATTTTGTAATCATTTAACTATACGGGTTTGTGAGCCATTCTGTCAGTCATCCAACTTTATTTACAGGCAAACATGTACGGCCGATTAAAGTTTAACTGCAGCAGCGGGCAGTCCACTGCGGTAGTCCAAACTTCGCTCACTCCGTCCGTTCATTTTGTTTCGGTTTATTTCATTCCGGTCAAACTCCGTTTATATTCCGGTCATAATTCGTTCAAACTTTGTTCCGGTTTAAAACTTTTGCGGTCAAATTTTAATAACCGAACCATCATCGTGTTAACAACATGACGTCCCGATGTCATCCCGATGCCGTCCCGATGTTGTCCCGATGTCATCCCGATATCGTCCTTGTAACATGACCGGGACAAGATCAGAACAAGAATCGGGTTATCATCATGCATGTCATGTTAACATCGTGACAGAATCGAGTTGTCATGATGTTAACATCGTGTCAGTCAAGTATTGAGTTCATTTCTTTCACGTACTGTATACCACTGGATGTACGAATGATTCAGCATCTCGCCTGTAATCATACATATACCACTGGATGTACGAATGATTCGGCGTCTCACCTGTAATCATACATATTCCACTGGATGTACGGATGATTCGGTGTCTAACCTGTAATCATATTTATACCACTGGATGTACAAATGATTCATTGTCTAACCTGTAATCATACATATACCACTGGATGTACCGATGATTCAGCATCTCACCTGTAATCATGCATATACCACTGGATGTACGGATGATTCAGCATCTCCCCTGTAATCATGCATATACCACTGGATGTACGAATGATTCAGTGTCTTACCTGTAACCATACATATACCACTGGATGTACAAATGATTCGTTGTCTTACCTGTAATCATGCATATACCACTGGATGTAGGGATGATTCGTTGTCTTACCTGTAACCATACATATACCACTGGATGTAGGAATGATTCGGTGTCTTACCTGTAATCATGCATATACCACTGGATGTACGAATGATTCAGCATCTCCCCTGTAATCATGCATATACCACTGGATGTACGAAGGATTTGGTGTCTTATCTGTAATCATATATATACCACTGGATGTACAAATGAGTCAGTGTCTTATCTGTAATCATACATATACCACTGGATGTAGGAATGATTCGGTGTCTTACCTGTAATCATGCATATACCACTGGATGTACAAATGATTCGGTGTCTTACCTGTAATCATACATACATGTATACCACTGAATGTACGAAGGATTTGGTGTCTTATCTGTAATCATATATATACCACTGGTTGTAGGAATGATTCGGTGTCTTATCTGTAATCATACATATACCACTGGATGTACGAAGGATTCGGTGTCTTATCTGTAATCATATATATACCACTGGTTGTAGGAATGATTCGGTGTCTTATCTGTAATCATACATATACCACTGGATGTACGAAGGATTTGGTGTCTTATCTGTAATCATACATATACCACTGGTTGTAGGAATGATTCGGTGTCTTACCTGTAATCATGCATATACCACTGGATGTACAAATGATTCGGTGTCTTATCTGTAATCATATATATACCACTGGATGTACAAATGATTCAGTGTCTTACCTGTAATCATACATATACCACTGGATGTACAAATGATTCGGTGTCTTACCTGTAATCATACATATGCCACTGGATGTACGAAGGATTTGGTGTTTTACCTGTAATCATACATATACCACTGGATGTACGAATGATTCGGTGTCTTACCTGTAATCATACATATACTACTGGATGTACGAATGATTCGGTGTCTTACCTGTAATCATACATATGCCACTGGATGTACGAAGGATTTGGTGTTTTACCTGTAATCATACATATACCACTGGATGTACAAATGATTCGGTGTCTTACCTGTAATCATACATATACTACTGGATGTACGAATGATTCGGTGTCTCGCCTGTAATCATACATATACCACTGGATGTATGAATGATTCAGCGTCTCGCCTGTAATCATACATATACAACTGGATGTACGAATGATTTGTCATCTCACCTGTAATCATACATATACAACTGGATGTACAAATGACACGGTGTCTCACCTGTAATCATACATATACCACTGGATGTATGAATGATTCGGCGTCTTACCTGTAATCATACATATACCACTGGATGTACAAATGATTCGGTGTCTTACCTGTAATCATACATATACCACTGGATGTACGAATGATTCAGTGTCTTACCTGTAATCATACGTATACCACTGGATGTACAAATGATTCAGTTTCTTACCTGTAATCATAAATATACCACTGGATGTACGCATTATTCAGTGTCTTACCTGTAATCATACATATACCACTGGATGTAGGAATGATTCGGTGTCTCACCTGTAATCATACATATACCACTGGATGTACGAAAGATTCGGTGTCTTACCTGTAATCATACAAATACCACTGGATGTACGAATGATTCAGTGTCTTACCTGTAATCATACATATACCACTGGATGTACAAATGATTCGGTGTCTTACCTGTAATCATACATATACCACTGGATGTACGGATGATTCAGTGTCTTACCTGTAATCATACATATACCACTGGATGTACAAATGATTCAGTGTCTTGCCTGTAATCATACATATACCACTGGATGTACAAATGATTCGGTGTCTTACCTGTAATCATACATATACCACTGGATGTAGGAATGATTCGGTGTCTCACCTGTAATCATACATATACCACTGGATGTACGAATGATTCAGTGTCTTACCTGTAATCATACATATACCACTGGATGTACGAATGATTCAGTGTCTTACCTGTAATCATACATATACCACTGGATGTACAAATGATTCGGTGTCTTACCTGTAATCATACATATACCACTGGATGTACGGATGATTCAGTGTCTTACCTGTAATCATACATATACCACTGGATGTACAAATGATTCAGTGTCTTGCCTGTAATCATACATATACCACTGGATGTACAAATGATTCGGTGTCTTACCTGTAATCATACATATACCACTGGATGTAGGAATGATTCGGTGTCTCACCTGTAATCATACATATACCACTGGATGTACGAATGATTCAGTGTCTTACCTGTAATCATACATATACCACTGGATGTACGAATGATTCAGTGTCTTACCTGTAATCATACATATACCACTGGATGTACAAATGATTCGGTGTCTTACCTGTAATCATGCATATACCAATGGATGTATGAATGAGTCGGTGTCTTATCCGTAATCATACATATACCAATGGATGTACAAATGATTCGGTGTCTTACCTGTAATCATACATATACCACTGGATGTATGAATGATTCAGTGTCTTACCTGTAATCATACATATACCACTGGATGTACAAATGATTCGGTGTCTTACCTGTAATCATACATATACTACTGGATGTACGGATGATTCAGTGTCTTACCTGTAATCAGACAGTGGATGTATGAATGAGTCGGTGTCTTATCCGTAATCATACATATACCAATGGATGTACAAATGATTCGGTGTCTAACCTGTAATCATACATATACCACTGGATGTACCAATGATTCGGTGTCTAACCTGTAATCATACATATGCCACTGGATGTACGAATGTTTCGGTGTCTTACCTGTAATCATACATATACCACTGGATGTATGATTGATTCAGTGTCTTACCTGTAATCATACATATACCACTGGATGTACAAATGATCGGTGTCTTACCTGTAATCATACATATACTACTGGATGTACGGATGATTCAGTGTCTTACCTGTAATCAGACAGTGGATGTATGAATGAGTCGGTGTCTTATCCGTAATCATACATATACCAATGGATGTACAAATGATTCGGTGTCTAACCTGTAATCATACATATACCACTGGATGTACCAATGATTCGGTGTCTAACCTGTAATCATACATATGCCACTGGATGTACGAATGTTTCGGTGTCTTACCTGTAATCATACATATACCACTGCATGTACAAATGATTCGGTGTCTAACCTGTAATCATACATATACCACTGGATGTACGAATGATTCAGTGTCTTACCTGTAATCATACATATACCACTGGATGTACAAATGATTCGGTGTCTTACCTGTAATCATACATATACCAATGGATGTACCAATGATTCGGTGTCTAACCTGTAGTCATACATATGCCACTGGATGTACGGATGATTCAGCATCTCCCCTGTAATCATGCATATACCACTGGATGTACGATTGATTCAGTGTCTTACCTGTAATCATACATATACCACTGGATGTGCAAATGATTCGGTGTCTTACCTGTAATCATACATATACCAATGGATGTACCAATGATTCGGTGTCTAACCTGTAATCATACATATGCCACTGGATGTACGAATGATTCGGTGTCTTACCTGTAATCAAAGATATACCACTGCATGTACAAATGATTCGGTGTCGCACCTGTAATCATACCAGTTCCTCCATTGTCATGTTTAACTAGGTTCAACAGCTTCAAAAACTGATAGAAAGTCAGAAGAAACAAGGGGTCAGTCCTGCCCAAGCACAGAGGACACCCACAGTATCAGCAGCTGAGAGAAAGAGGTAAAGTTGAAATTCTAAAACCTTGCCTTCGATGTGATATGACTGAAATATTGTTGAAAGCGAAGTTAATGCGAGATGTGAGTAAATCATATTCACTCGCTCACCCCTTCTATTCCACTCATCTGATTCAAGTTATCCCCTTAAATATCCCACCAATACTCGCTCACACTTGGTGTGAATACATACAGAGGAGGTTTGTGAATGACAAGTTCATATTTCTTACCTACGAAAAATGATATAGAACAGATTTTTTAACACATTAATCAAAAGATTCAAAGATCCGGCATATATCATTCTCAAACAGGCGTGATATTTAAGGGTTTTGATTTGGACCATTCCCGAACAGTTATAAAATGTTGGATATACTCTCTCACAACAATTTAGCATAAAGTATGGGGTGTGGGGTCCATTCGGTAGGACAAAGCTTCTATGACTGACCCATCAACACAAACTTTTCTTAGACTGATTGGTAGTACGTGCAATCCAACAAGTAAAGTAAGATGGTTTGATCACTGAAATCGCATGATGTAGGTGATAATTCAATCTCAGGATGTGGAATTTCCCACCATAATATCTAACATGAAGAGTACATGCCGGACTCTCATGGAGATTCCCATCAGGAAGTGAATCAGTTGATGAAACTGTCTTTGTCCGGAAGTGCTTGGGTTGTTAAGAGCTTGTTCCGTTCATCTTGTGCTTACCGACTGTCAATCTGGATGCTTATCCTCGAGGATAGCGTCTTCACGTTAAGCGAGGGCTTGCCATATATCACATTCGACGACCAATTTCATTCAGTCTAATGGGAGGGAAACCTAATACTTCTGTTTTAGCATGTCTGCTTCGGAGGCTTCAAGGACGGCCAACATTCGTCCCATGGCCACACCGACTGCAGGTACCCGACAGACTGCCCAAGTGGCGAGTAATTTGGCAGCAGCTAAGGCCACAGCGAGTATCCGACCAATGGCTATCACCCCTGTGACCACGCCCATGGCAACAGTCATGCCCACAACCGTCAGCTCACAGGAATCTCATGAAGGTAGACCACTCATTAAATATTCATGTGAGCAGTCCTTTTGTGAATTGGATCTGCTGCTTTATTTACCCAAATGTTACATTTGCTCCAAAAGCTATTTCCAGATATTGAATGCATTTGATTTCCAAGATTCCTGGATCTCCACTTTCATCTCTGGTTATAAAATCTGTGTTTTTCACAATTTTGAATGTAAAGTTTTCTCTATTCTCTCCTCAGAGGTGTCCTCTACTGTACCAGCTGCAGGTACTGTACAAGGTAGACCTGCACAGAGAGTAGCTCCACAGGTGGAAACAGTTGTCTCAGGTATTGGAAGCTTACTCTGTTTGACGTAATTTTAGAAATCTATGCAGCTTAACTATGTTTGATATTTAGTCATCTGTCATGTCTGTAAGCATCTGTAAGAGACGAAAACAAGTCAACTCTGTAGCCTTGGATTCTACAGCTTATGAAATCTGTGAAGGTATTTAAAATTTGACAATCTCTCGGTAAGCCATTGAATTATTCCTTGGGCATCTGTATTAATTTGTATGGATTTAGAGGAACATTCTTAAGCAATTTTGTCCGTCCTTATCAATAATATTCATAGATGACAAAACAGTCGCAAGATGAACATGAAACTTGAACACTTGGGCAGCTTACATCAACTAGCAATACAGCATCCACGGAAGGTCATTTAAAGGTCTTAAAAGTTGAGGGGTTTTTAAAGAAAGAGGAAACACTGGGTAAAAACAATGTGGTTAATCTTGTTTTGAAAGAGGCAGTGTTTGAAAACTTGACACTAATCTTTCAGAGCCAGAACCCAGTCCTTCAGATGTGGATATAACTGAGTCTCCAACCACAGCCACTGTGGAACCTCAACCATCCACATCGACAGCTGCCGCGACAGTTATCTCCCCTAGTGATCAGCCAATTCCAACAACTTCTGGGAAGAGGCAGAGGGAACCTGAGAGGTACCATGATGTTATAATTCCTGAACACTGATCTGGAAGTCACTAGGCTACTATATCTGACCATTTCATATCATATCTCAAAGCCATTCGATGAGTTTCCTTGCTGTGAGTTCGTCTGATCTTGGAGACAGTTACAGTTGGAACTTTGACCATTTAGTGTACTTTGCATGTAACTCATCAGATAACAACACTGTCAATGTTTGAATGATTCAACACAGGAAGTGCATTTTCTTATTCACATATATTGGTGTTATTAGATTTAATGGACCGGGCAGTTGATAAAAGGATAATTATTCCTACGAAGTAGGCTCTCATTTGCAAATTGTCTGGTAATGAGTGAGTCCATCCGAATCCTTTCGTCGGCAAAATAAGGAGAACCGTTGACATTAGAACCTTGATTTTTGGCATGAACGTGCATTAGGGGACTGTTACCATCAAGTTCTGAGCTGACCTACTTCTGATAAAAATGTGACCTTCTTAGGTGATCTATAACATTACGCTTGGATCCCCAAGTCATCTTCCTCAACCTACTTCGTAGGTCCTGTTACGTTAGTCACACTACTCATGTGTAGTTTCTCTCACATATACATAGTGATAAATTTATTAGAATGCCTGGTCATACCTCAAGATATTAAACATTCAGGAGTGATTAAATAAATGAGGGATTGAATTATTACAGTGCAGAGGGTACTTTACTCAAGTTCTTGAAGATTCAGTTGAATTTTTGTGTAGTTTTATTTAATTTCATTATCACTGTGGGGTTGACCTTGCTGTGTACACCCCAGGTCATGGTAAGAATAGGCCTCAGCACCTCAGCTTGTCATAAGAGGCGACTACCTGGGGCACCTGTGGGGTTCCTGGATGTGAAAAGGAATAGGACCCCACCCATGTGGTTCCCAGTTGTGAAAAGGAATAGGATCCAAACGTGGTTATATGACTGAAATATAGTTGAAAAATGACATTGAATCATTCACTCGCTCACTCACTATTAACCAGGAACATTACTGCTCCTCACTTTCACCTGATAATATTCAAGCTATATATTATAGTTGATTCATAAATATTTTACTGAAGGAAATTCTGTTTTCCTGACCTGAACATACAATGTTAAATGTTTCATTTCCAGTCCAGAGATAGAGGCCGAGCCAGAGGGAAAGAAGTCCAGAACTACAGTGGTTCCGGTACTGTACTCCTCCATTATACTCAATGCGATTTATATCCTCATCAGTAAAGCTTTACCTTGTGGAAAATATTTTGTATTATTACCTTGCTGCTTGGAAGAGCGGTGGGAGGAGGAGGTCATACATTCAAGCAGTGTATTCCAATTATATCATCTGTTAATCTTGTTTGATAGGAGAGCGTCGTATTACCCACCATTACAGTGACAGATGAGGACACACACACAACACCAGTCATCAGTGTCGAGGACCCAGCAAGGACGTTGGCTGAATCTACAGTCAGTCAAGTTACACAAGAGGTTGAAGTTGTTCAGACCTCAGCACCACAAATTGCATCCCCAACTGCTCTGGTCTCCGCTTCGGTATCTGCGCAAGTCAAAGCTGCGGTTTCAGCACAAGTTACAGCTGCTGTATCGGCACAAGTCCCCACCTCTGCGACTTCCCCTGTGTCCACTCCGCCGATAAGTATGGCATCCCGTCAGGAAGCAACTGAGGTTAAACGAGGACGAGCTGTTGGTCAACAGAGAGAATTACCGAGAAGACCTCTCCCACAAGTGGCAGAGAAAGTAGAAGCCAGCCCTTCTGTTGTGGCAGTCGAGCAGATAGCGGAAATTGTACCTGCCAGCCAATCATCTGAGGTACATGTACATGTATTTCATATAAACAACAATGAAGTCTTTTCAAGAGAAGGAAGAGAGAGGATGCTCTTTAAAGTTTTAGCAACAGTATGCAATAAGCTTAGGATGAGAGTGAATTCTCTATAATTATAGTTATTGACCCTTGGCCAATTTGGTGATCAGGTATTGTCGTCGTCATGTACATCTGTCTGGCCCTAACACCATTTTCATTACCATGATATCTTAAGAATGACTCTGTCTATGTGCACCAAACTTGCATTGCGCATATGGTTGTGACTCAGAAGACTATTGAAACTGGACCTGATTATTCCTGTGTATCATATCAGTCAACTGTTCATTACGAATCTTAGAATACATCATCAATACATCAAGACTTGTTCAGTAAATGACTGCACCGCTTTGTCTGGTTAGGCGGAAACCTTTGCAGCCATCTTTAATTTATGCAAAAGCTTTGATGTTCTGTATCTCTTATACCATTGAAATTTTCTGTATGAAACTTCAAAAACTTCATTAATGCATGCAGAATCATTGATGATGTATATCTCTCATATCATTCAGCTATTAAAAACTGAACTTGATAATACATCATTGGTAGATCAAAATAAAAAACCTCTTATGCACAATAAGTACTTGTACATAAAGAGATCATCGGTTTCACTGATTTCAAAGGTATGTTCTAATAGTATCCAAATCTATTAAACTAGTTTCACATATGAAACCATACATGTGGTCTCCTATGCCCCCTTAATGCACTATAAATGAGCTACATGTTATAACATGGCTATGCTGATCAGACTTAAACAGATTTTCAAAATTACCTCAATTAAAGAAATATTTACGTATATTTGATGTGTCTAGCATTATAGGATCACAGAAAATATAAATACATTTTTATATGTTTGTGTTGTATTGAATGAATTATGGAAGAACTTTTCTCATAACCCGCTCTAATGACATCCACATGTATCTGGACTTGGTACCAGTAAGGAGAATTCAACTACGGTAATTCCTCTAATAATTTGATCACTGGAAGTGCAGCAAAAATAGCTTATATCTGGCAATATTCTTCATGGCTCAACTACAAAGTATCACATTTTGTCATTATATGACTTTTCTTTAATTTAAATGAAGAATGGGAATGATCCTTTTTCTCTGTGTTCGAATGACACAGTTGAAAAGTGAACTTCCTGTGATTGAATTATTAGGGGGATTACCGTAGTCAATCTGGCACAAGAGTACTTGCAATTGTTGAGGATGCCCATAGAACAACTTATAATATAATATAATAATATCATTCACATATCAAACAGAAAATAGGGTATCCAGCTGAATCTTGATATGAATTCTTTCGTCTTATATGACAGCTTCCAAGCCAGATGATTGACAGAAACAAGGCCCCAGAAAAAGTAACCATTTCTGTTGACAAATCGGGGAAAACCCAGTTCACATCCGAAAGCAATTCGCTGCTACTTTGGCGATATATATGAAGGAGTAAATGACTATCCACAGGCTAATATATATAGCTGCCCGAGACAACTCTCTAACAAGACGTTATATACACAGGGAACAACAATTAAAAATTATTATTAAAGTAACACTTTTTACACAAATTCCAGAGAATGAAAAAATTTCATAAAAATCTTTTGAAACATTGACTACCCACCTGTATTCTCATAGCAGCCAGTGTACTAGAATATACCAGTACGAGTACTCTTGTAATAAGCCAATTTCTACCTTAGTGTAAACTGGATGACTGTGCTGATGAGACTTATAATGAGACGAATGCAGTGCTGGGGCCGATTTCATGAAACCTCACTTGACCATTGATTTTTGCACATCTCCCTGCACATTCTCAAGTTGCATTTCACCAAATGTTTTTGACTGCACTTGGTCAAGTGATGTTTGAAGTGACCTTTTTGGAACTCTTTGTGTGGTTTGGTAATAAATAGTACCCCTGCAGAATCAAGTGTATGCTCAAAATACTTGAAGCACAGGAACCGATCGGTAGAATTCCAGGTGTCAAATAAATATGTTTGTGCCATTTTCGGATCTATCAGACGAAGAAGGATGCCCATACATGAGTCATGATGCATGGACACACAAAAATCTTATTATTCGACACCATCTCCCTTCATATTGGTCATTTCAAATACGTTTTTATCTCAAGTGCGGTTTTCAAGGGAGATCCGACCACACTTGAACTCAAGTGTGATTTCAATTCAAGTGAACTTTCTTGAAAAGCAAAAGCTCAAGTCAAGGGCGGTTTTCAAGTGCACTTGAACTTTCAAGTGCGAAAATTGCCTCAGGTGAGGTTTCATGAAATCGACCCCTGGCATTTTTGACTGCTATGGATAGCATGGACCTTCCCCCAAAAAGTGTACATGTATGATGGGAAAATTGGATCAGCCAATGGAAAGCGGAAGAACAGCTTGGCAAATGGATGCAATACAGCCACTACGATTGTACATGTACTCGTAGTAGCAGTCAATTGTGA
Source organism: Hanleya hanleyi (assembly GCA_036873755.1). NCBI lineage: Eukaryota > Metazoa > Mollusca > Polyplacophora > Lepidopleurida > Hanleyidae > Hanleya > Hanleya hanleyi. Next base: position 166,461 of record JAVTVY010042480.1, read on the forward strand.
TAAACATGTTACTGGTACATTGACAGGTGTCCGCCATTGAGGGTGACCAATCCGAGAAGAGCACAGAGAAGGAATCTGAAGTAGCTCCACCCACTAAAGGCAAGAAAGGGGAGGAGGAGTATGTCATTGTTGTGGACAGTGATGATGATGATGATGAGGAGGAGGGACAGGTGGGTGTGGTCACATACTGACAGCTGTCTGTCAGTATCATCTTTGGAATATGTTTGGTACACCAGTTAATACCCTCATACATTCTGAGAGCTTCCATCATCCTACACTTAGTCAACCTATTCACTACTACCGTAAGCTGTCCCCACCTCCGGGGGTACCGAGTCCCACTCTCTATCTTCTAAACTAAGCTTTGTCCGACCACATACCCTCATATATTCCAGGAGCTTAAATCATCCTACGCTTATTTCTCTCCCTGAGAGCATGTCCCCACCCACGGGGCACTGAGCTCCATCTATCTCCTAACTAAGCTTCGCCCAACCTCATACCCTCATATATTCTGGGAGCTTACATCATCATACACTTAATGGAGTCATCCACTACCCTTGGGAGATGTCCTCACATCTCTATCTTCTAAACTAAGCTTTGCTCGACCCCATATCCCATATATATATCATCATAATACATCATCCTACACTTATGCCATACCTTCATATATCAATTTTTATATGCCCTCCAAAAGGCGGACGTATTATGTGTCCGTCCCTCGTGTCCGGTCTATATCTGGGACAGCTTTCTATCTACAGTTCCAATTTTTTGTGAGTGGATACCCTATAAGGAGACGATGTGTCGCATATCGAAATGAAGGTCGAGGTCAGAGGTCAAAGGTCACTGGCCTGACAAACAGGAAATCACTGAAGTGTTCGTGTCCGGTCTATATCTGTGAACGTTTTCTATCCACATTTGCAATTTTTTTGTGAGTGGATACACTAGGTGAAGTGGGGGGATAAACTAGGTGAAGATGATGTGTCGCGTACCGAAATTGAGGTCAGAGGTCAAAGGTCACTGTTGCCTAAATATCAGAAAATCATTGACAGTTTTCTATCTACAGTTCTAATCTACGATGTGTTGCATACCAAATGTAGGTGGAGGTCAAAGGTCAGTGTGACCTAAAGATCACTCATTAAAAATTTCTAATTTTTAGCCCACCATCACCAGATGGTGGGGTGGGCTGTTCAAATCGCTTTTCGTCCGTGGTCCATCGTCCGTCCGTCCGGCGTCCATCTGTAAACAATTCTTGTCATCGCGATTTCTCAGAAACTACTGCATGGATCTTCCTCAAATTTGGTACATAGGTTCCCCTTGAGGTCTAGTTGTGCAAGATACCTTTTTCGGCCCGATTCGAAAATCCAATATGGCCATCAGGGGCCATCTTAGATTTTCCCATGAAACTTTATCGTGATTTCTCAGGAACTACTGCATGGATCTTTCTCAAATGTGATACACAGGTTCCCCTTGTGGTCCAGTTGTGCAAGATGCCTTTTCTGTTCCAATTTGAAAACCGATATGGTCATCAGGCAGCCATCTTGGATTTTTCCTTGAAACTTTATCGTGATTTCTCGGGAAGTACTGCATGGATCTTTCTCAAATTTGGTACACAGGTTCCCCTTGTGGTCCAGTTGTGCAAGAGACCTTTTTTGGTCCGATTCGAAAATCCAATATGGCCACCAGGCAGCCATTTTGAATTTCCCCATGAAATTTTGTTATCGTGAATTCTCAGGAACTACTTCATGGATCTTTGTCAACTTTTGGTACACAGGTTCCCCTTGTGGTCTAGTTCTGCAAGATAGCTTTTCTGGTCCAATTCCAAAATGCAATATGGCCACCAGGCGGCCATCTTGGATTTCCTACATGAAACCTTGTTATCGTGATTTCTCAGGAAGTACTGCATGGATCTTTCTCAAATTTGGTACACAGGTTCCCCTTGGGGTCTAGTTGTGCAAGATACCTTTTTTCGTCCGATTCGAAAGTCTAATATGGCCATCAGGCGGCCATCTTCAATTTCCCCATGAAACTTAGTTATCGTGATTTCTCAGGAAGTACTGCATGGATCTTTCTCAAATTTGGTGCACAGGTCCCACATGGGGCCTAGTTGTGCAAGATACCTTTTTTGGTCCGATTCGAAAATCCAAGTTACGCTTCAAATTAATATGATATTCTCGAGTTGTGACATTGCATCACAAGAGTCGGCGGATCAAATGGTGGGGCATATTCTATATATTTACTATAGAGAATATCCATACCTTCACCTTCTATTTAAAGGAGTTCAAATGATTCCGAATTAAAATGTATTTCCTCAAATTTTAAGTCCATGCCATTGCAAGTGAACTGCCCTACTGTTTTGTCTGCCGACAGGTCGGCTACACGAAGGGATGTCACTCTTGTGACACAACGTCAAAACTCGACAACTGTAGACTACTGCGTGTTTCGATCCAATGGAGATAAACAGAATTCAGACACTTTCAAAGTTTCAACATTACTGCACGGACCGGATCCCTTCAGACTATCTCAAACTAGCCCAGTAAACAGAACAGAATTAGCAGGCGTTCTTATAAAATATAAAGTATGTTTCATAACTCATGCCAAAGTGTCAAAGAGATTTGTCTTCACTTCCAGTACCCAATGATGACACGTGCAAAAAAATACTATTAAACGAAGTCGAAGGATCCTCCGGACATTCACTTTCAGACTAACTTTGCTCATTTCACTTGTACTATAACAACTGACATCAAGTACAGTTTCTAGAACTCTTTGAACTCCTGAAACTTAGACAGATAATATCTTGGTGTTTTCCAGTGTCCCTTTTTTGATCTTTTTGGCTCAAATTCGAAATTCTGCAAACAAAATTACAAATCAATCGTTTGTTCTTAGTAACAATGGACAATAAGATCCTCTTGTCATTAGCGTACAATTATCGGACAGTGGTGGGCGCCAAGATCCTTCAGGATCTCTCGTTTTATTCAGTAGGGGGAAAATGAATTGTTACATATCAAAAATTAGGTCAAGGTCGAAGGTCAGTGACCCCAAAATCAGGAAAATATCAAAAACAACTTTTTTTTTGTCAGTAGGCACATTATGGGGACACAATGTATCACATACCAAAATGTAGGTCAAGGTAACCGTGACCCCCAAATCATGAAATTGATTTTTTGTGTCCATTGATATATTAAGGGGAGACGATTTCTCATGTACCAAAATTTAGGTCAAGGTCAATAGTCAAGATCACTGTGACCCCAGAATCAAGAAATCTTTAGAAATTACTTTATTTTGTGTCAGTAGATACATTAGGGGGTCATGATCCATCACATACCAAAAAAAAGTAGGTCAAGGCCAAAGGTCAAGGTCACTGAGACCCCCAAAATCTTGAAATTGTTAAAAATCATGATTTTTTGTCTCCATAGTAAATCTATGGTTTTTATACATTGAGGGAAGACAATGTGTCATATACCAAAATTTAGGTCAAGGTCAAAGATCAAGGTCACTGTGACCCCAAAATCAAGAAATATTAAAAGTCACTTTCATATGCCTATCTAAGATGAGGTTGTGTAATGCGATGTTGCATTCTGTCCATTCATCCATTAACATTTGTTGTCCATGCCATATCTCTAGTTTCAACGTATGGATTGGTACCAAACTTTGAGTATACCGTACTCGCATGGCAAAAGATCAAGATGAATTTGTTAAAGGTCAAGTTAACAGTCCCCCAAAACTGAATCAAGTTTGGTTGACTTTTTATATTAGGTTGGAATATTCAGAGTTGTCTCCCTTACATGTATATAGTATTTGTCCTGTGGAGTTGTCTCCCATCTTTGATACATGTAAGAAACAGCTACATTTAGTTAAACTGTTGTGAAATAAAAACCATAGATTAACTAATTTAATGGGGAGAGGAGTCCTTAACTCAAGAATAAAGGTTAACTTCATAACCTCACATTTTTCTTCCTTCATGAAAAATTTTCTCGCCTGAAAGGAATCCATTTGAAGGAAAACTGCTATTTTCCTGTGTTCGACTAATGTCAATTTCAGTTTGGGATATGTGAGCTCTCGGCTCTTGTTTCAAGGTCACCTAGTTACAAAGAGTTAAGCCAATTTTAGTTTATCATTCAGTATAAGATGTGATATATGTTACATTCTCAGAAGCACAAAATCGTAGACCTTTCTCTGGATTGCTAGCTACCAATTGGGATCAAGGCCATCAAACAAACTTGAAATTTGGACCAGTGTAATTCCAGATACACGGGCATGTATTGAAGCCCCTTGGGCTCTTGTTAAATCAAATTTCAAATTTCAATCTGAAATATTTTTATATTAGCATATTTTTTTCTTCTTTTTTTTCGTGCAATTGCTATGACTGCAATGTTGGTGTAGTTCTCCGTCATTGAATTGCAACCCCAAAAGGGCTCAGTCCCCAGGCAGAGCCCCATGTTTAATTTTCATTGGCTGATAATATTGCACTATTCACAGATCAAAGTCAGTGATGAAAAGTAAATTTTGTGTTGCTCATGTCAAACTTCAGGAAACAGAAGAATTTGACGAAGATGAGGACAGGGAAGATGTGGAGGATGAGGAAGAAGAGGAGGAGGAGGATGTGGATGAGGAGGACGAAGAAGGGGAGGAGGAGGAAGAAGGGGAGGAGGAGGAAGAAGAAGAGGAATATATGGAGGAGATCAGAGAGGAGGGAGAAGTCTTACCTGAGGAGTTTGAGGTGAATTGTAACTCCCTGTGTATGTAGTGGAATTAGTACAATGGAACCTGTGAATACTGACACCTGTGTAAACTGACAAACCTCTGAATACTGACATTATCTTGAGTCACAATACTTAAATTTAAGGTAATTTGTATGTTGATAAATCAAAACCCCTTCAAAACCGACACTATGATGTGTCTACAATTGTGGTTGGTTTACACAGGTTTTACTGTATTTGGAAAACAGAATTTGTCAGGTCGGGTACAGTGACGTCGCCAGTTCCGATCCAGTGCCATTTCCGACCCACTTCCCAAAACGTTGCTTCTTGCCGCAACCAAGATCATGCGAAGTCTTAAAACATTTGGTGCATTCGAACGAGTTGATCAACCTTCCAATCATGGTTAAATTGTATTATGCATTGGGTTTGTTGAAGATAGCTTCACAGACCTACTCCATACGCACGACCACACTGGTCTAAATACAAACACCATGACCCGTTGTCATGAAAAAGCAACGTCGTCTGCTGGCGCTTCCAATCAAAGTGTTGATGTTTTGTTTCTCACATATAATTATCCTATGGTACAACGTATCTGTTATAAATTTATTCACTCGAGTCCACTCTAAAGGCTACCCGCTCCATCGTTGACAACAACTGACGGAGCCAGTTCCGAATCACCATCATCTATGGATGGCCAAGCTGGGTCGTACCATGGCCCGGAAAGGTCTTACAAACACAGCGTTCACTACATAAATTTGCAGGCCTTCAAGTGCCGCCTATATTCCTATATTTTCCTATATTTTTGATTCATTCCTATATTTTCCTATATTTTACTCAAAACCTCCTATATTTCCTATATTTTGACTTTTTCTCATGAAAACTTTCATCAATGCTCTGTAATGAGTCAAACTGACATGAGGAAATACATTTCAGATTTTTTTAAATATTTTTTTTTAAATATGAAAACATTTGAATCTCTCTATGCTCAAACAACAGAACAGGTCACCTGAAACACCACAACTATGACCACATTCAGTGAAAGTAATTTGATACACCACAAAACTACGAAGTTTGGAACATACAATGTAGTACAGACCTGTCTTACACTCCTTTATTTCCTGTATTTTCCTATATTTTATTCAGAAAATTCCTATATTTCTCCTATATTTTTGCAAATTTCCTCCTATATTTTCTCCTATATTTTCACTGTGTGCCATTTGCAGGCCTGAATTTGTAACTTGTGTGTTGATTCGCATTGCTTTTGTTTAATCTGCTATTCAGAGTTAAATAAATAAAACTACCAGCGATTTAACATATTTTCCAGTGAGTATACGCTTCTAAGTCATCGGAGATATTTCAGTGTCCAATCTATCTTGCCAATATGATCAGCTCGACCATTTCACTATTACCCCCAACCCGCATTCTTTAATGCCAAATGTACACTTATAAGAAGGAGACATGCAAAGCGAAATATTCAGCTAGGACCCTATTTTGAGAGGAAAGATATCATGTTGACGATTACATTTGTATATATCTGGGTCAACGGTTAATGCCAAAACGAGGCTGAATCGGAACTGGCGACGGTGGGTCGGAACTGACACCTCTCATTAAGAAATGTAATCTTATATTCCCTACAGTTCAGTTCATCACCATCTAAGTTACTTTGTTAATAAATTTTATAGACAATTGTACTGCGATCCTGATAATGATTTTGCTAATCAAACCCATTCCTTTTGAAACAGATGAAAATTTCACTTTGGCGTGTCGGAACTGGATACGTGTCTGTATGAGGCATACCCAGTCATGTCTTCAGCTTTGTTCATCTGTTTTATGTGCTTAGAGATAGGCACCCAGTTCTGTGCTTCATGCTACCACTTTCTACAATCAGCGGGGATTTCACTGATGTTGTTTTGCTCCTTTTCCGATATTCAGCTAAATCTATACCATCCCAGTGTTGATACTCAGCTGTTCAAGCATTTGTTTGTTTATTGTAGGGAGAGGGTGAAATGGAAGAGGAGGAGGGGGAGGTGGAGGAGGAGGACTTTGATGAGGAACAGGAGGACATGCAGGAGGATATGCCTGAGGAGGAGGAGGATGATGATGTGGTTATTGTTGGTGAGTAAGAGGATGTGGAAGGGGGTGGTGATCGGAAGTTTGGGAGAGCAGGGTGTTAAATGTTAAGATATCAATGCACCACTTAAACTTATTGGTTTAAGGTGTTAACACCCATATTAACCAGGAACAAAAAGCCATACTGACCATGCTCTCTGCCAGTAGGAGGAAGCCTGGGAAACCAGATTTCTTCTTGGTAAGGACGACCTTTGTTAGACTGTAATCATGTCCATGTACAATGACTGTCCGATTGTAATTATGCCCATGAGCAATGACTATGTCAGATTGTAATCATGTACATGTACAATGACTCTGTCAGATTGTAATCATGTCCATGTACAATGACTATGTTAGATTGTAATCATGTCCATGTACAATGACTGTCAGATTGTAATCATGTCCATGTACAATGACCCTGTCAGATTGTAATCATGTCCATGTACAATGACCCTGTCAGATTGTAATCATGTCCATGTACAATAACTCTGTCAAATTGTAATCATGTCCATGTACAATGGTTCTGTCAGATTGTAATCATGTCCATGTACAATGGTTCTGTCAGATTGTAACCATGTCCATGTACAATAACTCTGTCAAATTGTAATCATGTCGATGTACAATGACCCTGTCAGATTGTAATCATGTCGATGTACAATGATCCTGTCAGATTGTAGTCATGTCCATGTACAATGACTGTCAGATTGTAATCCTTCCATGTACAATGACTCTGTTAGATTGTAATCATGTCCATGTACAATGACTATGTCAGATTGTAATCATGTCCATGTACAATGACTGTCAGATTGTAATCATGTCCGTGTACAATGACTATCAGATTGTAATCATGTCCATGTACAATGGCCCTGTCAGATTGTAATCATGTCCATGTACAATGGCTGTCAGATTGTAATCATGTCCATGTACAATGGCTGTCAGATTGTAATCATGTCCATGTACAATGGCTGTCAGATTGTAATCATGTCCATGTACAATGGCTGTCAGATTGTAATCATGTCCATGTACAATGGCCCTGTCAGATTGTAATCATGTCCATGTACAATGGCTGTCAGATTGTAATCATGTCCATGTACAATGGCTGTCAGATTGTAATCATGTCCATGTACAATGGCCCTGTCAGATTGTAATCATGTCCATGTACAATGGCTGTCAGATTGTAATCATGTCCATGTACAATGGCTGTCAGATTGTAATCATGTACATGTACAATGGCTGTCAGATTGTAATCATGTCCATGTACAATGGCTGTCAGATTGTAATCATGTCCATGTACAATGGCCCTGTCAGATTGTAATCATGTCCATGTACAATGGCTGTCAGATTGTAATCATGTCCATGTACAATGGCTGTCAGATTGTAATCATGTCCATGTACAATGGCCCTGTCAGATTGTAATCATGTCCATGTACAATGACTGTCAGATTGTAATCATGTCCATGTACAATGACTGTCAGATTGTAATCATGTCCATGTACAATGGCCCTGTCAGATTGTAATCATGTCCATGTACAATGACTGCCAGATTGTAATCATGTACATGTATAATGACTGTCAGATTGTAATCATGTCCATGTGCAATGGTTCTGTCAGATTGTAATCATGTCCATGTACAAGCCTGGAAATAATTTTTTCATTAGTGCATGACACTTTGACAGGCATCAGTAACTTGGTGCCTGACATTTGGAATTTGGTGCCTGACAAAGGTATCGGGCCTTGTTAAGACTATTTCGTAATCAGTACTACAAATGATAACCTACTACAGCTTACAACTGTACTATGATCAAGAATAATTCCTTATAATTATTATGATCAGCTAAAATGAAATAAATTTGACAGCATGATTAACTTTTTCGAATTTCTGTATTCAAGATGTGTTTTGCTGAAAAAAAAAACAACTCAAAATTTCTTTTCAACAGTACCTCCAAGGATATCCACAGCCTTATCAAGCTGACATTTTGTTATGTAACATGTATGGGCACCCAAAATGAATGCACAAAAAAATAATTATACCTTCAATATTTCTTGGAAAAAAAAAGAAAAAGCCCAATGTCCATCAGGTCTTCTGTTTGTAAAAATCCAAGCAAGTAAAACTATGCCACCCAGATATAATTAGGAGAATCAACCACCCAAGATTGCCATTTTATAACCTTGCAAATGGTCATTTTTCATTGAGAGGCGATCGTTGACGTTGTTGTTGCAAATGTCAATTTCTGAGTGTAAACTCGTTTGCCCGCAGTTTTGCAGTTCAACAATAATTGCAGCCAAAAGAAATCTTACATTTTGTACATCAATGTCTAGTGTACCAGTTTTGTCCAGTTTCGGGTGGTTAGGTAGCTGTAAAATATCAGATCAGAATCGCTTAATTTGACATGCCCGCTCGCAGAACGATCCTGCCAAAGGGAATCCCAGTTCGAGGATTTCCCCACAATAATGATGACGTCAGCAATTTTGCGAACATGGCGTTCGGCGACAATCGACAATGGAAAGCATGGTCGAGCAGGGACTTTGACGACTTTGACGACTTTGACTAGCCATATGCAGGACAATTGTCATTGCAAGTTTGACGAATAAAACGGATATTTTTCAGGTTTGAAATAGCATGAACATCCTCCACTCTAAAACAGTGGAAAACTGTCGACAGTTAAATTTTCCAGTATAAAATGTCACCGGACAAAACGACCGGGTCCGAGTGATTTGTGCCTGCCAAAGCTCCATTCGGTGTCGGACATTGTCCGTGACCGGCCCGTTATTTCCAGGCTTGATGTACAATGGTTGTGTCAGATTGTAATCATGTCCATGTACAATGGTTCTGTCAGATTGTAATCATGTCCATGTACGATGGCTCTGTCAGATCGTAATCATGTACATGTACAATAGCTGTCAGAATGTAATCATGTACAATGTTTCTGCCAGATTGCAATCTTGTACTGTACAATGGCTCTGTCAGATCGTAATCATGTACATTGACTCTGTCAGATTGTAATCATGTCCATGTACAATCAGTCTTAATAAGTTAATATCCTGTCGCTCCCTAATCGTACATGTCACTATATAGGATCTTATGTATTTCAATTGAATTTGATGTTCTGAGCGCCTTTATCATAAATGTTTAATAACATTATGACCTCATGGTCGCATCTGGACTAATCCACAAGCAGTCTAGGAGAGATGACAAGGGTCACCTTGTCCATTTACCCCAATGTTTCCACCAAAGAACAGTCCATATATCTACCCCGTAATATGGTGCCACAAGGTCGGGACCGCAGCAACATGAAGAGACACCCGCCAGCGCATCGTCAAATTTGGCTGAAGCCAACCAAAAATTCTCTGTCATTAATGTTCCCTTCAAAGCACTATGAAGCATTCTCAGGATTGGTTGACACTCAAGTTATTGCAAGCCTGTTAGATCCTTCAAGGGACATATCCAAATGGGGGAGCAGATAGGATTTAATTTTAATTAGATTGATGTACAATGAAATTTTAAAGAAACAACAGTACATCACAGGATATTGTCTCTCAGTTGTAGAGCGCTTGATTGGTCCATTCAAATTTTCAAACAGAAATGACATATTTTTATTGGCTTGTTAAGAAAATTGGGCCAACATGGTCTAGATTTTAAAATAAGTAATAGAGACAAGTCATCATTGAATGTCAGTTGGTAGGACGTATAATTTGATGGATTAGAATAAAAGGCATCACTGTTATATTGATGTTATTTTGTAGATCTGGAGGACAACGCTGAAGCTCAGATGGAAACACATGAGGAAAGTGAAAGTCAGACTGCTAGTCAGGAACAGCAAAGTAAGATCTAACATCTGTCTCAACTTTCCAACTGAACTGATCAGAATGACCTGTCATGCTATACACAGTAGTCTACAACAAAAACATTTGTTCTGTTGAACAGCTCTCTGTATTTCTCTCCCGTTTAGTCATGTTCCCCTCTACATTGCTGTATGTTGATCTTTCATGCTCCTTGAAAGTTAAGCAATTTCCTTCAAAAGTTCAACTTTAGCAACAGAAACAAAAATTCCATCTGGTGAAGTTTGCTATAAAACGAGAGGCCAGTCTTCTGTACATTAGTAAACCCTATATTGCTTGTTACCCTATTTCTTCTAATTATTCAGACTGCAAAACAGAACTTCAGGCTACTGTGGAAAGAAATTCTGCAAACATTCTACAAATTTCACTAGCTATGTTTGCAGTTATTGGGATGAATAACATATCCGTGCCATAGTATTTAGCCTCAGTTGACAAAAAGATGGATTTTTTTCTGCTTCAAATTCTGAAAAAGCTGTTCAAAAAATTAGAAGAGATAGGGTACATTTATCTTCTGTCTGTGCCACCTTTCAGTGACCTCTGCTGCCCTGCCAACCACAGGACAGAGACCGCCTCCCCCCTTACAACCCATCCTGCCCGTACCCCACACAGAGAGGCTCCCTTCTACCAGTGGACGGACACAGCTTACACCATTCATGTTTGGAGTGAGTATGAGCATTGTATAGATGACATCAACTTTTGCTCGCCACATTTCTAATTTTTAGTTCAATCAGGTTGTACTCGAGTAATATTATACTGAAGCGACTGGTTCAATCAGAAGTCGGTATAATACAGATGACAGATTCATAGTCCTTGTATTCTATCCTAAACACAAGATTTTCATTCTAGACCCAGTTCACCTTCTGACCCAGCAAGACTGCTGTCCATAGTAAATGATCCCCATTATGAGCCTAGATTTCCTCATAACACAGGTAGAAATAGATCACCTCATTCCTTAAAGCTGACATGACCTTATTTAATGCACGAATGGTAGCGAAAAAAAAACTATTCACAAAGATTATATCTCCCGTTGGATAATACCCGCCGGAACTAATCCATATGAAAGTGTACCTGTTCGCCCAGCTGCCGAGTTTATGACGACATTACTGCCAACTTCTCATCCGAGTAGCCTTGCCTCCACCGCATATATAAAGCTGGAGTCGATCGAGAACCTATAGCCAGTCTGAACTGACACTCGAACTGTACACATCATATTTATGCTATCATTGTTGTCACCAGACCAAATTCGGACTGTGAGCATCATATTCTATCACGCATTCACTCGCACACAATATAAATATATCTGGGAAAACTGGGTAATAAAATGAAGGATCTGACTATCCAAACATGATTCAGACATACCCCGATGTATTTCCTCAAAACAATGAAACTTGATCCGTCACAGGTTTCTCCAACATTGTATCTTCAACGGGAGATATAATCTTTGTGAACATTTTTTTTTTTCGCTACCATTCGTGCATTAAATAAGGTCATGCCAGCTTTAAGTCTTAACAATGTAACATTGCCTTATTTCTAAAATACCCTCGTTGATTCACACCTACAGTGTGACCCAGACATATTTTGCATTAGAAGTATATTATGAACGTCTGATTCACAAGATATATGTTTGTCAGACAGTATGACTGTATGTGTCATGTTTGTTGTTGTCCATGTTGAAGGGGACAGTATTGTAGTTGTTGTTGTGTTGTTAGCAGGGTCAGCCAGGAGCGTTTGAGGATGGAGATGACTGTACAGTACCCAGTACACCCACACTGTTTGTACCCAGGAGAGGGGACGGCTTTGCTGAGGCAGTCAGGTCAGAACAATCTTTGTGTGAAATAGGTTTCTATGAAAATTTGCAAAATTTCCATAATTGAGACTTGCCCAATCTCTGCAACACCAACGATAGGCATGTTTTGGGTTCTAGTGCAGTCCCGAAAAAATTGAAACTCTTCTGTGTGGTTCATACACAGAAGCATCCTCTCACAGGATGTCTTTTACCCCTGTATGGGTCTCGCCATTTTTTACAGGATTCTTGTGAAAACCAAGAACTGTTCTATCTGACTGTTTTACTGATCGCAAAATGCATATTTATCTCGAAATACACCGAACAGTTATTCAATGTATTTCAAAACGCTAGTTTCACACAGTTTGAAGGCAGCTTTTTGACAAATGATCCTAGAACTATATGTTGCGGATTTATATATCAGTGAGTAGTGACTGATATCAATTTGCCCAGTTAGACGGTCGACGCATTCCTTTACTGTGGCAACAGATGACCTCGGGTCAACTCCGGCACAGCACTAAGACCCTTACAGCACTAAATGGAGAGGCGCCTGGTAGAGCTTGACACAGAAGTTGTGCTAGGGCCAGAATGGCAGTCAGAGATATCAAACTGTATCATCCTGTATTGCAGGTTTCAATTCTGTGTCAATAATGTACTGCATTTGGACCAGTGTGCATTTCTCTTTCTTATAGCTTAAAATTAGCATACTAGTTTCATAATTATGAACAACAGGAAAAGTTTTTTCATCTGGCCTACCTTTGAGTTTGATCATTTGAGACAGCTATTTTTCACTTTATGCATGGAGAGTTTCCCTATGGCAAGAATTTCCGATATCGAAATTGAAATAGAATTTCCGATATCGGGAATTGCAATTTCCGATATCGGAAATAGAATAGATATCGGAAATAGAAATTCGGAATAAAAAGCACTTTGGCTTGCCATATTCCCCTGTTTTCGCCATCTCAAAACTTAAGTATTGCTTTAATCTTGGTAATGTTTAGGTGCCATATTTACAGAGCAGAGGGAAATTGTGTAAAGAGCTGAAAAAATTACAAGTGGTCTATAGTCAAGGCTGGAGCCTCTACTGCTTATTCATATCACCCACAAGATTTGTTCTCAATGGGAAGGACTCCTGCTCAGTCATCCAGTAAATTCCAAAACACTTTCAAATCAATCTTGATCAATCCCTGATAAGATGCAAGGTCAAGGTCACAAGATGATTACCGATCCAGTTAATCTCTCGTTTGATTAGTCCATATTGGCGGAACTTAGCCTCTCACATAGAACACATATAATACATTCAAATTATGCAAAAGTATTTCTATGTTAAGTTGAATAATGGTAGCTCAACCTCACAGCTTGCAGCCATGGAGAGAAGTTCTGCCGAAAATTAATAGTGTGATCATGATGCAGTTCCCGCTCCCAGAAATCCACTAGGCCAGATGTCACTTTCATAGTTAGTGAGTTCTAGGCACAGTTGCCTGGCCTTTGGGTTATTGGATGGTAGATGTCTACATATATTTTCAATAAATTACAAAAATTAATAATAAAAATAACATATTTTTTTTTCCTAAATGTTTTTCTCTTTCATCTTGACTCGTATGAACTCATTCTCTCTGATATCAAGTCGAGTTACCATAGTTTAGATTTTTACCATTCCCTGATATCTAGGACACAGAAAAAAAAGACAAGCTCGGAATAGAACTGCTCAACACAATCATTTGAAAAGGTTCTCATAAACGAAGGAAACCCTACTTTTCCAAATGCCATCCGTTTATTACTTTCTAAGTGGACCAACCTTCGGAATATATACTCTTTAATTGAATATCTAAATTTTCCCTGGAGGGAAGAAATTCATTCTTAGTGCAAAAAAAAACCGCCTTCTTTAACTTCTAGCCACATTGCTGGGCAGTGTTTGTTCCGCCAACACTGTATGTGCCAGGCTACATGTATACAATACGATCTGTGATGATTGGTCAAAATTATCACCCAAAATCACCTTCCGCCCACTGTTTTGCGACTCCTGTCACCCAGGACGGAAGAGCCGTCCAATGAAAATCTAGATTGGTCATTTGGCTAAAAGTAGTGAGCAAACTAATGGATATAATTTTGACCAATCGTCATGGATCATATTGCATAGCCCAGCACATACAGTGTTGGCAGAACAAACATTGCCCAGCGATGTAGGTAAAACTTGAAAAGCTATTTTTGGCGCGAAGAATGAATTTCTTCCCTCCAGGGAAGATTTAGATATTCAAAGTATATATATCCCAAAGGTTGGTCCACTTGGGAAGTAATAAACGGATGGTGTTTGGATAAGGCTTTCTTTGGTTTATGAGAGCGTTTTCAAATGACCGTGTTGAGCAGTTCTATCCTGAACTTGTCTTTTTTTCTCTGTCATGGAGGTCAAGGTATGGTAGAAAATTAAAACTGTAGTAACTCATCTTGACATCAAAGGGAATGACTTTATTTGAGTCAAGATGAAAGAGAAAAACATTTAGAAAAAAAAAATGAATTTTCATAATTCATTGAAAATATACATAAACATCTACATGTACCATCCAATATCCAACAGGCCAGGCAACCATGGTTCTAGGGCTAGATTGAGATGCAGTTAGCTGTAACTGCTGAAAATTCAGTGGCAGATGAAGGCGACTGATGTAACTTCAATATTTTTGCAGCTCGCCCCATGTTCCACAGCGATTTGTGTTTGGGAGTGGTCTCGAGTCTGGTCAGATGCAGCCAGAACTGGCACAGCTGGCATCACAGGGAGGTAAAAACTGCCTTTCTCTAATTACCATGGTTACTAGAGGGTTAATGATACCAGTTCTTCAAATTATTACTTGCTGGACCTAACTCTTTTATCAATGTAGTTTAATATGCATGTGAATAATTTTATTTGGAGCGTTGAATAACTAATATGTAATACATACTGGAATGTCATCAATGAGCTTGACATGAATGTTACAATAGCATGTTTTATCAAAAGTTTAAATTCTTACAATTTAATGTTGTTTAGAAGTTATCACATGATACACTACGTGTCTAGGATAGTTCTTTGAACACAAATTAACTAAAATTAATGTAAATGTTTTTAATAGCTTTGGGAATGGATAATACAAGTATGGATCTGTCTCAGTTTGATGAGGGAGGTGCTATCACAGCTGTCCCTATATCAATGGCTCCAATTCTCAGTGTGCCATCCACGGCTGCTACCAGACCAACTATGGCTGCCAGCAGACCAGCTTCAAGTCTTTCAATACCATCTACAGTTCCTCCTACGATTTCATCAGGACCAGCCACAATTCCTGCCACAAGTAAGGAGAAAACCAAGGATATTCTAAACTGAATTTTAAATTGTATATGCAGCTTACCAGTATGGAGTACGGTAAGCGATCCAAATATACGATCATCTTTCGATTTACGATCGACCCCATTTTTTCGGGAGATTTACGATCGGATATTCTAACTGATTTACAATCACCCACAAATTCTAAAATGGGACGATCTAACTTAAATTCGATCGCACACGGTCAGCAATAGCTAGAATGAATATGAACAGATACGCAAAATTATGCGCGAGATCGGCAGTATCGGCGCATATGCAAAATGGAGCTGTTAATGCGACATTATTGTGATTAAGTATTTTGCGAAAGTAATGCCTAAAGCCATCTCTCCTCGGAGTTTACGAGTCGCGTAGGCCTGTATATGTTCTCGGGTAAGATTATTAGGAGATATAATATATATTTTTAATTGAATTCATTTGTATATAGCGTTTTGTAAACGTTATATATTCCGTATGGGTATCGGGCCATGCCGAACATTTGTTGAATTCCAGTATCCGAATCTACATTCAGTTATAAGTCGTATCGGTTCTCACCAAATCATTCAGTGCACGTGGTTGTGTGATTCGCGCCAAATCAGGCCGTGACACGTGGCGGTGGATGGTGATCATGCCGGGAAAAGAATCTTGTTTCGGCGCCTATCACATTCTGCGTTATTGTACACTGGCAGGTAAGTGTGAATATAATCAGCCGATACCACATCTTTTTACTGACTTGATTGGTCCTGACATGAAATAAACAACTTATTACTGTGAAACAAAGTGATTTCACGACTGTCACGGAAGCAGGATTACTCAGCCATGCAGAGTGCGCTTGGACTGAAGCGTAAAGGTGATAATGGGTTTAGACTCTTGCCCAGTTTGCGCTGTGTGTGTTTTCCGGATTATCTCAATGAAGCCTTCCGTGAATTTTACTTTTACTTTATTGCATAAGGAAGACGGTCATGTGAAAGATTCCAATTTATTCTTCACACTGACCATTCATCAATATATTGAGCAATCTACTTCCTACAAACTCCTGAAGAAATACGCCACGACTATTTTCCCGGTTCAACTTATCGCACAGCTTTCACAGACACGTGCGTGAAAGAAGTTTTGAGTTTGGGAAAGAGAGGTGCAACATCTTTCGCAACGAAGGGACTGTAGAAATCCATCAAACATTTTTTCTTTTTTTTTTCCTTTAGCGTAACTGGAGGCTTAGGTTTTCTGGTTGTGTTGAATGTTATATTATTGAAGTTGTATTGATTAAATCATATAAGATCGGATTATAATAATAGGATAATAATATTGTTGGAATTATTTCATTGTTATATTTTCCATTTGTAATTTCAGATATCCTTGACCACGTTATTTGACATCGACATAGAGCACATAATATTGGCACAGATTCCATAGGCTGAGAGATTCTGATCTTATTAATTATACATTGAAAGTCATCCAAAGGTTTACAATTTACGATCTGGCATTATGCTCCCTTCACACGGGAACTGAAAGTACTGATGATTTTACAAACTATACTAATTGTAGCCAACTTAAATTGAATAAAGGAAACTGACAGGTTTGTAAGTTTGTTCACCAGAAATTCACCATACAGTCTGCACTCCCCATCAGTCGATGATGCAGGATTCGTCGTCTGTGGAGCTGGATCCCCATGGAGCAACGGAGCTGTTTCTTTATTGATCAACCGACCTTTGTCTCTGAACTGGCGTGAGCTCACAGAGCCGAAACTAAATCAGCGTTCAGATTATTTTGTGGGGAATGATAACGGCGGGGGGGGGGGTAATTTGAAATTAATTGTTGCCCAGGTTCAATCTTCATCGTCCGTTTGAACTCTTTCAGAAATATGACATTCTACTCTAGAGAACGAATGGTGTGTGGATTCACTGCGAATTGATTGTATACACTTCATGTTGAGTGAGACCAAAGCAGTTGATATGCTTATGTATAAGCTGATGAGAATTCCATAAACAGGTAAAGTGTATACTGAAGATTGTCGTCTCAAACATACTAGTGAATGATGCCGAATGGTGCACGACAGCAGCATGGGCCGTGGGAGAACCTGGAATTATCCTCAAGAAGCTGACACAGACGATTGTGGATCAAAACGTTTATCCCGAAAGTTGTAACAGCTTGGTGAGGGAGGGGGATTATAAGAAAGATTAAAAAACTGTAAAAGAAAACCTCACCATCTTGATCTGATCTTCCAGGCTTGGTAGGTCGTGCAGCCACATATATTCTGTCCCACATGTACTCACCTGTTTTACCTCATTTCTAACAGAATAGTGCATTTGGTATTATCCAATCAACAAGTATATCCATAGCATATTGACATATAGGGAATCCACATTTTATTAAACTGTAAAATTAGATCGATCTATATAATTTGTGGGTGTACCGGTATAATATTCATCTGGGTTCTTTCTGGATTATTTATTTAGACGAGACTGCTGGAGAATTTGTCACTTTACGAGGAGAAATCCACTGAACACACATAAATTCTATCTACACTCTTATCTTAGAAGTTATTGAATCGCGAATCGTTTATCTATATATCTAAACATGGAGGTACCCCATGATCCAACAAAAATCATACATTAATACAATAACAAGACCTGATTTTAAACAGTTGGAATAAACTGTTTGTACAATCACGAGGACTCCCACAGTCGCTGCGGATTACCTGATTTGGGCGATTTCCTGGTCGTCATCCAGCTTCTGTTGGGACTGAAAATATACTAACCATTGATATTCTAACCACCAGTTTATCATGTTTATTACATTTTTTGCTCGAAACATTTTATTCACAACCAAAAAAGCTTCAGAAAAAAAGAATGGTTCACAGGTGATCCAAACTTGCCATACACATGAATTATCGACTGTTGTTCCCGTATCGAATTGTCCACAGTTTCATGCACCATCTTGTAAGAACTCCGTTGAAAAGGCTGCGTCCTGTTTCGCTACTAGAGCTATCATTCGTTTTAACCTTATATTTGTTAAAGACGGAGCCGTAATCAATCTCATTTTCCATATCAACATCCCCATTATAAATCCGGCGAATTTTAAAAGCTTCTCAGCACGTTCATCAACCCCGACAGATGACTAAAAATCTGAAAATATAACATATACATATTAGTACAGGTGTATTCTGTTCAATTGCAACTGGATAAATGTTATGAAAGGAAATAGAATCAAGAATATGATGCAAAGAATATTCAGGGAATTAAGCTATAATCATGATAATCAGGGTATATAATTTTAAAATTATTTTAGGTGTCCCGCAGTATTCCCAATAAAGGGGTTCGTGCATGACCCATTTACAAATATCTTACATCTTGAAGTTTCTCGAAGATTTGACCTTCACTTCGCGGACGTGCAAGGAAACACCCTGGAAGACAGAAACGCTGATTGCACAATGGAGACCAAGTTGTTCATCGGCGATTGTATACAACATAATTATTATAAACTTCCTTGTTAATCCCATTCAGTCGTACAATGGCCTTTACAATACAACCAATTGCAGAGACAGGGATAGCGGCTTACGATGGAGCCTGCAAGACCGGCTCCATGATGGAGCAGTCTCCATGAATCGACCAAAATAAGACTGAATAACTGCACTCTCAAATCTAGATAAAAATATTTTGCAAGTAGAAAGAGGAAATATAAATCAATTAATCACAAATATAGAAAGAGGTTGGGAGAGGAATATAGCAGACTTAAGTTACAATCGGCGAACCGGTACACAAAATACCAGCTGATTATATCTTAATGTGTACCAATATACATTTTAGTCTTATGGACAAAACTGAGCAATAAATCTATCTATCTATTTGTTATAATTTCATCTCGACAATATAGAGTGTCACATTAGCACCTTGATCAACAGTATTTTAATTCAATCCAAAGGCGGCAATTTTTACGTTGTGAACTAGGGGAGATAATCGGAAATATCATGCTTTTCTCGCACTTCCGCGATCTAATGTTTTCGATCGAGCCGATTTTTCTCGTCATTGCAGAGGGGCGTACGATCCAATTTTTACGATCAAGCATCGATTTTGGGACTAAAAAATCACTTCCGGCGATCGAATATTTGGATCGCTTACCGTAATTAAGGAGATGATTGCCTTTAGTGTTGGTGTCCACACTTGTGTTACAGTCTGGCGAAAAGAAATTTCTGGCCTGTAGTTGAAGAAACTCAAGCTTTGGTTATTTTCCCTTCAGGGGACCAGTACAGTATGGCCCTGTTCATACAAGTATCGTCTCACCATTCTTCTCACTACCCTTGACCAATGACTCTTTCTTGTTCCTTCACCTGTACATGGTCAACCCGAATTGTCCTTGGCTAACACCGATCAGAAGGGACGAGTTACAACTCTATGAGCAAGCAAGTGTTAGCAACTCCGTTCAAGCTAAAAATCTTAAGCATTTTTAGCCAACCATCACCAGATGGTGGGCTGTTCAAATCACTTTTCATCTGTGTCCGTCGTCAGTCCGTCCGTAAACAATTCTTGTTATCGCGATTTCTCAGGGACTACTGCCTGGATCTTCCTCAAATTTGGTTCACAGGTTCCTCTTGGGGTCTAGTTGTGCAAGATACCTTTTCTGGTTCGATTCGAACATCCAATGTGGCCACCAGGCAGCCATCTTGGATTTCCCCATAAAACTTTATCGCGATTTCTCAGGAATTACTTCGTGGATTTTTCTCAAATTTGGTACACAGGTTCCCCTTGGGGTCTAGTTGTGCAAGATACCTTTTCTGGTCCGATTCGCAAATCCAATATGACCACCAGGGAGCCATCTTGGATTTCCCCATGAAACTTTGTTATCGCGATTTCTCAAAAACTGCTGCATGGATCTTTCTCAAATTTGGTACACAGGTTCCCCTTGGGGTCTAGTTGTGCAAGATACCTTTTCTGGTTCGATTCTAAAATCCAATATGGCCACCAGATGGCCATCTTGGATTTCCCCATGAAACTTTAATATCGCGATTTCTCAGGAACTACTGCATGGATCTCTCTCAAATTTGGTACACAGGTTCCCCTTGGGATGTAGTAGTGCAAAATACCTCTTCTGGTCCGATTCACAAATCCAACATGGTCACCAGTCAGCCATCTTGAATTTCCCCATGAAAATTTGTTATGGCGATTTCGCAGGAACTACTGTGTGGATCTTTGTCAAATTTGGTACACAGGTTCCCGTTGGGGTCTAATTGTGCAAGATACCTTTTCTGGTCCGATTCGAAAATCCAATATGTCCACCAGGTGGCCATCTTGGATTTCCCCATGAAACTGTTATCGTGATTTTTCAGGAAGTACTGCATGGATCTTTCTTAAATTTTGTACACATGTTCCACTTGGGGTCTAGTTGTGCAGGATACCTTTTTTTGACCCCATTCGAAAATTCAATATGGCCGCCAGGCGGCCATCTTGAATTTCCCCATGAAATTTTGTTATCGTGAATTCTCGGGACCTACTGCATGGATTTTTGTCAAATTTGGTATAGAGGTTCCCCTACTACTACTTCATGGATCTTTCTGAAATTTGGTACAAATTTTGTGCAAGATACCTGTTTGTTGCCTAAGTCTTAAACCTGCTTTAATTAATGCCATTAATCCCTTATTAATTGCACAATCAAACGTAGAAAACGGAAGTTTAAAAGAAAAAGTTAACTCCCCTAGGAGAGAGTTGTCCGCCCCTAGGAGAGCTCTCCACTCAAATCCAGCGTGGTCACTATATAGGCGACTGTAGCCTCATTTCTCATCCTCTTTCTCTTGTTTGCTCGAGCAGTGCACATCTAGGGAAGTATTCAGAGGCAATTTTACAACATTGGTTGTTGTTGTCTCGCTGGTGTAATATCCTTTATCAAGTCTTGTTTTTGTTATTCATTCGGAACTGACTTACTGTATTATTATGTCTGAAGTTCCGACTGGTATTCCTTGTCGTACGTGCGGGGAAAATTTATCCCCTTTAGACGCTCATACGGCTTGTTTGTCTTGTAAACATTTATGTTACCTGGCGTCCACGTGCGCGGAATGGGTATTATGGAATCCGGCGGCCTGGAAGAATTATGCCCAGGCCCGTCGGGTTTTTCTGTTACATGCTTGTGATGTCCCGTCTTTGTCAGAGATCGACAGACGGGTCTTAGAAATTTTCTTTGGTCAATGATATGAAGTGTATTGAAGTTCTTGTCCGAGCTGGTCAAGACCCAGAGTCTCCCGTGTCAGTTTCTATACCTCCAAGCGGGACCGTCCTACACGATGATAATTCCAGGTTGCTAGCAGTTTGACCCGGTTAGGAGTTTCATTGTCTAGGGTCGATCCAAATCCAGTTCCTTTGTTACGCTTAACAAAGGCCAGGTCGGTCAAGCCTGGCCAGTCTATTGTTCCCGTCGAACAAAAGGAACCTTCACCCCAGGTTATTTCTCCTTTACCTATCGGTTCACCACATGTATCTTCTTGAAGGAAGAAAACAAATAAACGGTTAAATCTTCATAGTTTATTTAATTCCGTTCCCGATCTATTTGTTGGGGCGAATGTTGGACTTCTTTGAGTCGGACGTATTTGGTATTTTCCGACGTACGTCGCTAAATATTGGTTTTGGGCGGAGATTTTAAATTCTCTTGAAATGATCGTCTGACGATGTTATTCTAGAAGTCATTATGAAATTCTCTTGTGTAACTAATGACACAGTTCCCCGGGAAATATGTCGCAAACTTTGTGTTGCGACCCGGTGTGTTTATTGTGGGCTTTTATTGGCTCCCAACATTCCGCGGTCGGTATGTGAGCCTAGTGTGTTGTACTCGGAACGAACAGGTTTTTGTTTCGTCATGATTTTATCCATTAAATTGTTGTATAAATCCTTGCCAAGAGTGTGAGTACGACCCTGGTTTGACGCGGGAGGTTCATTTTCCCCTGCCGGGGAAATACGATTCTTTTAAGCCGTCCGTCATTGTTCCATGTGGTTATTGTTGTTTCGGACTTTGGTAGTTCGTTACTTTCATGCATTCAATTCTTTGGTCCTGCCAAGAAGGTAATCTCTTGTTATATCAACTATTATTGTGTAATTTTGATATCCTGTCTTCAAGAGAGAACTTATGGGGTTTTATTCTACCTCTCATGTTTATGTGTTTGTTGTTTTTGTGTACGTAACCACAACTCAACTCTTTATAAACGATGCTATAATATTAACGTAATCGATATTACGGGACTTCAATGCTACGACTGTTTGTTGTATTTTATTGAGCATCTTTGCTGATCTCTTTGTGATTAGGGTGCGATCTACAAAGGGATCTCGTGTTGGTTATCGTGAGTATATAATCCGATTACCCACTGTTTATTATGAAACTGTATTATGCCTTGGTATACAAATTTGTTTTATACATGTGATTTGTTTGTTTCTCACCAAACTGGTTCCATCTGTATTCTGTATTTTGCGTATAATTCAGATGGAGTTATGCACTAATTTTAATTTCTTCACTATGAGAAAATTTTAAAATTACTAGCGTGGTGGGATTGTTTGTTGACCGGCCAAGGATACAAGCCTATTGACACGTAAGTCGTGAAGTCTTCTATGCTTTCTTTCTACCAAGTATCTGGGACGAGTATATTCGTCCCAGCATGTGTATTACCGGTACAGTTTACTAGAGCATCAAACTGCTTTTTAGTATTGTTCTTGCTGTTGTTCCTCTTCTCGACAATTTGTTCGTGTTAGGTCATTTCAATTTGTAATTTTGAATAACCTCACTTTCCTGCCGGCGAGAGACTTTAAATGTTTTTCCTCTCTTTGTTCTCAGCGCCGTCTTCTGCACTCATGGAAGACGATTGTGGACTGAGAGTGGTGTGACTTGGCGATCACTAGGCCCGGACCAGTTCGGCTTCACCCGGTCTTAGGAACAGCCAAGATAAATAAGCCTTACCAAGTAGACTGTATATCCCAGGTGGTTGAGGTTCTCTCTTGGTATAGACGGCTTCCCGAGTAGTTCCAATACTCTACGTTGAGGTACTCTCTCGGGGGGAAACTATAAATTTCCACACCACAAGCACAGCTACATGGCTGTGAACAATCTAAGATAAGTACATCAGTATCTTATTCACATGTTTAACCTTTTTATGTGGATGACCAAGGTTTCATTTGTTGATTATAGATTGTTTCAAAAAAGTTGATTTCCTGGAAAAACTTCCTTGATCTGGTTGTCGGTTGTGTCACTATTTGGTTATTAATAGTAACATTGTTGTAAATGTTTAATATCCTCTCCATATGAAACTCCGGACGGAATTTCCTATACAGGAGACAGATTACATCGGGAGAGGTCATAATGTAACCATGTGCGCTGACACGTTACTCATGTTCACTGACACAAAGATCCATTAATCTCATTTATCTCATTGAGTTACATTTGGTGATTAACGCTACAGACATTTAATATGTTCATCTCTTTTAAGAGAAGGAAATTTATTACAGTCGACTACGGGGTTACTGTTTGCAACGCCGTTTCTGTTACGTCGTGTACTTTTATAAGTTTGTATTCTGCTCCGTTATGAGCATGTATATTCATTAAGTATTGTGAACGGGAAATCTCTACGTTGTTTATCATACACAACATTTTTCACACTTTTTTCACATTACGCTTTACACCGTTATGTGTCTCTCCTACACCTGTGCGTCGTCCTATTTCATCGGTTAGATGTTTCCAGTACGCCATAACGCCGTTGTTACGTCATTTCTTCATCTGCTAGATACATATTTTATGTCCATTCATCGGCACTTCCTTTGATTCTCCATCGTCGGTCGTTGGCGGAGGGGAAGTCCGTTCGTTTGGCGTCAATCTTCCACTGGTATCAATTCCCCTCGGGTTTTTCACATTGTGATTTACTTAGCTTCGTCGTTACTCTACGAAGAGAATTCTGTTCAGACCTTGTTGTTTCCAGTCTGGAGTTCAGAATATCAAAATTTGTATTCAAATCAACAGTATTTGGTCTAATTCTGTTATATGGTATAGGTCTTTAGATTATGGACGTGGATTTCCTCTGAGGACGACGGCGGGATTGTGAGTGGCTGACTAGTCATCTTTAATTGAATTCAGCAGTGTTGTATTAACACAGATTCATGTTGATTTTACACACAAACGTTATGTTGAGATCCATTTTCCTTAGGATTGTGCTTAAGCGACACAACGGTTTTTTGTGGGTACTTGGGAGACAGTTTTTTTCCGACTTTCTCCTTTAAGTACCTTATTTCGGTATAGACCGTTACACCAATGATTAGACTTTGACATTGTGGTTCTGTCATTCATCCTTAGGGTTGTTGGTTATATGTGGGACCTTACTCACGGAGTTCGTTGTTCGGGTTCGGTCTCTACAGCGGATTATTTGTCCTGATGCCGAGGTCGTGATACCATTCCCGACTCTATTTCCGCGTAATTGTCTTCCTCCTTCAACTTCACCGGGATAGGAAGTCTCAGTTGAGCCCAGGGGAGGCTATCATCTGCTCTGGCTTGGGGTTACGTTTTACTTACCAACATTAGCCTTATTGATAATGTCTCTGAGCTTATTCGCGCCGTAGCATTACAGTCGCGTTGTACTCGCCAACTGTTACCGGTATGGGATATCGGGTGGCGGCGTTTCTTTGGCGTCCAGAGTGTCTGAACTTCATGTTCTTGAAAGATCTTCTATTTCCTGGAGGACGATCTTCGGTTATGTCCTGTTCAAACCATCCGCCACTATCTTACTCGTTCCGGTTCCGTTCACGGTTCTCGACTACGGTTATCATGTCCCTTCCCCTGTCAGCAAGGCTTCATATTTAAATAAGCCGTGTAGTTGTTTAAGACCATAAATTAGTCTTTCCAATGGGCAGAAGGTAGATATTCCATTGACGCCCCCACTTTTGTTTTTTGCTTCTTCTATGTGGCCATTACTACACATGGCCTCTATGGAAGAACTTATCCCTCCATGACATTGTCCAGTCTTGTGTCTGGACAGTAAACTCCACGTTCACAAATTTTATATCTGTATGATATGTCAGTGCAGTCAGATAGTGTGGCCACGCTTGGGCCACTAAAGGCTGCCCAGCACGTGGTTAGTTTCTTTCAAGAAAAGAGGAGGGGGCGAAATTTGTCACCATTGCAGCAAGGCGGCCATCTTGCTTTTCATCATGATCGTCTTGAAGGAAGGAATAAGTCTGATAGACGACCATGGACTCTCTAATCATCAATCTAAAATGTCTGACGCTTTGAGAGTTTAGCTTTTCCTTAAACTACGGTTTTACTTGTGTCTTTCAGCTTGAACTGACTACCTTCTGGATGATCTCAGCTGTGTTTCCTACGCTCAACTCACAAGACAAGTTGGACGTAAGTCGTTGGTGGACTGAGTATGGCGTGGCTTGGCGCCCTCTAAGACCAAGAAGACCTAACAACCCGAGTGGGAGAGGATTCTGATTTCTTGGTAGAGTTTGACATATCACACCACGAGCACAGCTACATGGATGGAGGCACTCAAGAATAAGTATATTTGTATCATATTCATGATTGGCCCTTTTCGATTCCTAACCAGGGTTTTTCTTGTTGCTTGTCTCAAGTTATTCCCTTATCTGTGTCATCCCAGCTACTTGGGTAGACACTCAGAATATAGGTTAGATTAGTATCTTCCATTACTACTCCATTGTTACCCTCTGCGTTACCGGCCAGGTTTCTTTTGTTGAGATTTATGAAAGAGCCTGCCCCTCCTTGACATTGTCCAGTCTTGGGTCTGGACGGCGAACTCCACATTCTCCTTTTTCCGTCTGAGAGATGTCAGTCCAGTCAGATAGGATGACCACGCTTGGGCCGTTCATGGCTGCCCAGCACGTGGTCAACTAAATTCCAAAAAGGGGGGGGGGGCGGCAGTATGAATCATCACAGCAAATCTGCATTAATTGCTGTATCATCTCATCACATTCATATTATTGGTCCACAATTGATTGATCTCATATGGAAGGAAGAAATAAGTCAGATGGACGACCTTGGATCCTCTAAAGAGATGTCAGACACTGTATCATCACCCTAAGATGCATGTATCCATGGTGAGTGTGATCTTTACCTTAACTGCGGTTTTTGATTGTGTCCTT